>SNQJ01S0027526.1:0-18731 GCA_010110895.2 Picea sitchensis | reverse complement strand
ATTAGTCATAATTAGTCATTATCCAATCTCCTATATTTTAGGGGAGAATATTCCAGCTGAAGAATACTCTCTTTCAGTTGACACTTCAGTTTGACTAGTTGAGTTGAGTTTAGATGTTGCATTGGTTTTGTCACCATGCAACATTGGGATCATCACAAACTCATTACTATTTGTTCAGCCAGTTAACTGAAGACTAGTTGACTAGTTAACTCAACTAGGTGGCAGTTCACTCCCGTAACTGTCTTAGAGACTAGACTAGGTGGCAATTTATTCTTGTAACTATTGGTATGTGTCTAGATCACTCTAGACCACCACTATGGATCATCAGTTACTCATGTATCCTATATCTATTGTAAATTATTCACTCTTTGAGTGTGGAATACGGTTAATGAGAATCCTTCCATTCTTTCTCTCCTTCTTCTTCCTTCTCCAATTCTCTCTCCAAATGTGTGTATTATTGTTTAGCTAGATTTATTCTGTGTAGGTTCAACACATTTACAGCCTAAGCCTGGAGGGCGAGGATAGCAAGGAAGAGGTAACTTAATAATGAATATGGTATAGTGGCTAGGATCATGAAGGTGTGTCGGAAAAAGGATAGTGAGTTGAATTATTTCCCGTGGTAACTTTATGAAGCACAAGATAACCATACATATAAGTATTGAGTTACAGTTACAAACTTGTATTTGAATACATGTTTATATTTTGGAGTTGAGAAATTATGTGAATAAGATAATTGTTATATGATAATGGATATAACATGTATATCCATCTCTTTGTGGATGGAAAACTATAGATCTCTTCAAATTGGTGTCCATATTCTCCCAAAGTGTACTCTAAAAGGAACTGAGAAATTTGGTATACCTATTTGAGATGATAACCCTTGGTATCCCAAAGTACACCTAGACATTTTCAAAGAAAAATTTTGCTATTTCTTGTCCTTTGATGGTGTTTTTATAAGACATAAGAATGCACATCTTTCTAAAAATATCAACTACCAAAAAGAGATAGTCATGTCCCTTCCTCGTTGTTGGAAAACCACCCACAAAATCCATAGAGATGTTATCCCAGGGTCTAGTGGGTACACGCAAGGGATGGTATAAACCTTGCTTTATGTTACTAGGCTTGCCGATACAACAAAGTATGCATCTTATAATAGCATGAGCTACATTTTCTTACATTTTGGGACAATACAAATACCTCTATCAATTGTTCCCAACACCAAATGTCCTACAACCTTGGAGGCATGTGTTTCTCTTATAAACTGCAATATTTCACCCTTAGGAACACAAAGATTGTCTATCTTGTAGAGAAACCCATTTTAGAGATGATATTCAACCTTAATGTCACATTCGTCTACATGAATTTGGCCCTATAGTCGTTGAAACACCTCTTTAAAGTCCTCCTCTACTATGTATGCCTCTTTGTATGCATCATGGGTAAAATGATCCATGTGTATAAAAGTTCCCAAAGTTGTAATGTTGGATGTGGGCAACCTTGAAAGAATGTATGACAACTTCTTAGTGTTTCCCTTCTTATATTTAATGACTAGATAAAACTACTAAAAAAGTCCCATCCTCTTGTAGTTTTTGGTTCATTGAAGCTTACTCCAGGCCTGCAAATACTGCAGTGGCTAGTGATCAGTGTGGATAATGGTTTCCTTTCCCATTATATTGTGCTTCCAATTCTTAACAACTTGAAATAGATCATAGAGTTCCTTATCCTACATAGGGTAGTTCAGGACTCCACCATGCAACATTTAAGAATGATAGCATATCGATTTACCTCCCTGTATAAAGAAACATCCCATAACATATCCACTTATATATGTCTCTGCTTTAAAGGGATTTTGAAAATTAGGCAATGCAAGATCTTGAGCTTGAATGATCTTCCATTTATTCTCATCAAAATATTTCTATTGATTCATCCCCCATTGGAAACTGTTACCACTTGGCTATTATGGCATGAAGTGGTGCAACCACAACTAAAAGGATTCTATAAATTTCCATAGGACCTAAATTGCACCAACAAATCTCCTAACTTCAATGACATTAGTAGGAATTGGGCACTTGAGGATGGCCTCCATCTTCACAAGATCTATATTGAATTCCCCTCCACCAATCACATACCCCAAATACACTAATGATTGTTGAGAAACCTCACATTTCTTAAGGTTAGCCAACAAATTGTGTTTTTTCAGAGTCTCTAACACCTGCATGAGATGTGAGATATGTTCTTCCCATGTACGACTATAAACCAATATATCATCTAAGAACACTATCACAAATGAATCTAGAAAGGGACACAATACATCATTCATCAAACACATAAATTTAGTTGGTGTTGTTAAGTACCAAAGACTGAATACAGAAATACCACAAATATTCAGAGAAAATATAGAATAAATCTTCACTTATTATTATCAAACCCTTAGGGTAGGGAAACACCATACAATGGATCCTATTATGGAAGGTATCCTCTCCTGTTCACTTTCCTCGTCGAGGGGGAAACCTCCTAATGAGCTTCAACTCCAAATACAATAATTCTCTTCATATCCCATTACATTGCTTGAACCCCTTTATATAGTGCTACCAACCACCTAAGAACATTCTAGAGGAGGAACCTTCTAGAAGTATAACCTTCTAGTAAGTCCTCTTACATTTATTATATCTAACTACCATAGTGGGCCTTATTTAATACTATAGTGGACCTAGTCCACCTTACATTGAATGGCCTCCACTATTATCGCTATGGGCCCTCTGGGCCCCCCATTACCTCGCTAGATACCAAACATGTGAATTACATAAACCAAAAGGAATTACCAACCATTCATATAGACCTTGCCTTGTCTTGAAGGTGGTCTTCCAAGTGTCTTCTTCATTAACTCGTACCTGGTGGTATCCTGATTAGAGATCCAACTTGGTGAATTACTTATCATGCTGCAACTAATATAACAAATCATCAATCTTGGGTACATGGTACCGATTCTTGAGGGTGATCTTGTTCAAATATTTGTGGTCAATACACATTCACCAAGTCCCATCCTTCTTGGGACTATGATGATAAGTGACCCATAAGGTGAGGTTCTTGGTAAAATTACTCCTTGCTCTGATAGTTGCTACAACTATTTCGTCACTCAAATTTCTTCCTAGATGGACTATCTATACAGTCCAATATTTGGCAATGGAGATTCATGAAACAAATATATCTCATCCTCCACTTCCCTCTTAGGTGGTATCCCTTAGAGTTCATGAAACGTTTCTCTGTATTCCTACAACAAATATTCCAACTGACATTTCTTCTCTTTAGTACATCCCTCTAGAGATGCCTTTACTTTTACCGATTCATCATCAAGCTGATTCTTTCTTAAAAAAAGTAATACAAACTTCCTACTTTAACTAATCAATTTCTTGTCTTGGTTAGAACTTACCAAAGAGATATTGGATTTACCTTTGAATGCATTGATGATGAAATACCTCCCATCCTTGATCAACTGGTATTGGTTTTCTCTATTGATGAAGATTACATCCTTCATATACATGTAAAGGTTTCCAAACACTACACCACACACATCAAGTGGTACTACATCTACCTCCACTTCATCAATATAGCCTACACTTATAAAAAAATTGATTTTACATTGTTCAATGACCTTGAGCTCTATTTCCTTAGGATATGGGTTAGGATTCTCTTGAACTTCTAATCAAATCTTTTTGACTAGATCTACTATGAGGTTGGCATGTGAAGCAAAATCAAATAGAACATACAAATTTGTCTTCTTAACCTGGGTCTTAATATGGAATAATTTAGTCATGTCCTTCTCTTCCTTGTGACGAAGGATACTCGGGTTCACCTCCTTCTGCACTATAGTGTAGATAATATTTTCATCTATATCTGACCTAATATCTACTTGGTTTCTTGAATCCATGGCTAGCACGTTCTTCTTCTTGGCATCCTTCTTGAGTTCTTTGGATTCAAATCTAGATGTAGCTTCCAACACTTATCTTCAGTTTGACTATCGATATTACAATGGTTGTTTGGATCCTTACACTTATGTGCAATGTCTATTGTCTTCTTGTCCTTTCCTTTCCACTGCTTCTTCCCCTCATTGGAAGCATCTTAGTGGTATTTATGTTTGGAAGCACTTGGTGGTCCTTTCTTATTGCCTATATTCTCCAGGTATTTTTATTGCAAACAAGCCTCATCAATTTTCCCAGGTTTAAAGAGCATCACTTGATATCATAAACGACTGTGTAGATCCCCCAAATACTTGAGGATTATGATTGGGTTCTTAGGATATATACCCAACACAATCACCATTTTTCTAAACTTGTTGGTGTACTCTTGCACACTCTGTTGTTGCCTTTGCCTATAGTGACGTCAATGGATCCACTAGTCCTTTACATACCCAATAAGGTATAACTCAAAATTGATTATGCTTTTAAATGCCTCCCACTTAGTTACTGGGGGATCACCCTCCAACCTAAGTGTCTCGGTGTGGATTTTCCACCAGGTTAGTGCATGGCCCTCTAATTTCAGTCAGGAAAATGAAATATTTTTCTCTTCTCCTATGTTATGGAAACCAAAATAAACTTCTAACTATTGAAACCAATTATTCAACTTAACAAAATTAATATTACCTTGGTAGGGTTTGATGTCCACTTTCACTTACATTTAAACATAGGTTGTGAAGAAGCGATGACATTGGAACTTGGTTTCTCTTTCTATGGATGCATTTCTGGGTCTTCATTATCTCCCAATTTATCATCTGATCCAACTTCTAAGTTAGAGTCACAAACCTCCCCAAAAGGTCCAAAATTGTTTTCTAGAGTCACCATGAGGAGGGACATGTTGCAAGAGATGTCAATTACTTGTTCTTCTAGATTTGAAAATATCTCCTTCGCCTCATCTCAAGGGTTGTTACCGCTAGACTCATCCAATATGGGATAATGTTTAGTGTTACCTCGTATGTCTCTTGTGAGAGGGGGCGACCTCCTAAGTATAGAACTAAAATGCTCATGATTTGCTTCTAGGATCTCTTTGAATTGAGTAAATTGATTTCCATTGGTTAGCAAATTTCAAGCGCATTATTTTGGATACACTTGGCACTTTCTTGTTTATGAAATTTTTTGGTAGTCTTATCCCTTGAATTAAGCAAGAGACTCCTAGATTTTATTCTTTAATATTAATCTTCATCTCTTTGTCTTTTATTAGATCCATTGAAGCCACTTTTTCCTTCACTAAGAGAATATTTTGTTAATTCTAATGATTCCATTTCAAGTTGGATGTTGGAAATATTTTTATTGCATTCTGATCCAAGAGGATCTCGGTGGCTACCCACCTTTTCCAAATAGCTCAATTTTTTTTTTTTGGCAACTTACTATTTTTAGCAGTTTTTTGGTTCCTGAACTTCCAGGGCCATTTTGAGGGCCTAAACGACATTTTTTTGTGATTGGGAACCTCAAAGATATCCTAAGGCATTGATTGATCTCCCTAAATGAAGTTCCTCGTCAATACCTTTCCAACGAGATATCGTGCACCCTAAACAAACATCGTATGCAAAAGTTACGACCCCGAGAAGTTGATGTACTAATTTACCCCAATGGGGCCCACATGACTTTTGGTGCTTCATATCCTAAGGTTAGGTTTTTGGATATATAGGGTTTGGGAATTCATGTTTATTGTAAAAGGACCTTCAGAGCCTCATTGTACTCATCATCTTGTGAATGAGAGTAGTCGTCACATCTCTTCTCAGAGATAAGCTGCCACCATTATAGCAAGCTTGTTTTCAGTATGCATTTTATAGTTTTCAACATATTTCTTATTTAATAGAAGTCAAGTTCTACTGTCTCTCTATTATTTTTCACTATGTATTTGTGTTAATATTATAAATCTATGGTTTCATTTCTTTTTGCTCATAAATATGGATCACATTCCTCCCTCACCCTTGATGGTGGAATAAATTAGGTTTGATCCCATTCTTGCAATCTCATCTTCATTGTATTTCTCTTTTCCGCCCATACAAAGAAGGAGCACCCCCAATTGGAAAAACCTAAGTGTATTGGATCATATACCGAGCCTCTTAATGCTACAAACATACTAGAATGAATTTGAAGGGCATACAACTATAATCTTCTACTTGATCAATTCTTAATAAAATCAATTTATGATTTGATTTCCAATTTCTATTTGAGAAGCTTCTAATATGAAGGAGGTTTGTAATATAAATTGATATAGTGTTTCCACTATATGTTCAAGGCAAAATCATTTGTTACTCCAAGTGTATTTCATATTATAGGGGCAAGGATATGTCAAAGTCCATTAAACAATTATCTCATCCACTAAATCTTGACAAGGATCTTGGACAAAGTTGGAGCCTCCTCACTTATCATGAGGAATAAGCATCGGATTTAAGTCCCCTATTGTCAATTGTCTCTCCACTACAATTTTTAGTCTAATGTTGTGATGGTTTCACAATGGGTCCTTTTCTCTTGATAATTATCAAGGTCACAAATGTTGAAAAATTGCATAGTGAGTCTTGATGTCTTCTCGAGAATGCAAGAAAAGAGACAACTCCACCCTTGATACACATAGATTAGATCCAGATCCCTTGAGTCATAGATAGTGACAATTCCCTTGGAGTCTCCCCTAGTGTTGATACATGCTCCTTTACTACCCCTCCATATATTATAATGAAGATCAATAAAAGGTTGTTCCTCCAATTTGGTTTCTTGTACACATACTAAAATTAATAAAGCTTATAATGTAATCTTGTTTCTTTTTACTATCTACTCCCCTACAAATCCAAGAAAGGAGATTCATTTTTTTCCTTCATAATATTTACCTCCACTCGTGAAGGCACTTTGAAGAGTAGTTTGTGACCCTAATGATTTAATATGATTTTGTTATTCATCATGTATCTCTTTCTTTGTTCTTTCCCCTCTTGTTATTGATGCCCTCAATTCCTCCACTTCCTCCTCCTCTTGTATTTTTCATGCCCCATTTTTGGTAAGGCCAATTACTAAGAGTCTCTTCCATAGAGAATGGGGCTCTGGTGCTTTGGGATCTGCATCCATAGCATAAAAAATTGAGATTTGCTCCAAAATGTTAGGGTTAAAGAAGTGTCAAGAGGGATGACATGCAAAGAAAATGATCCAGATGGATATCGGTGGCCACCCACCTTTTCCAACTGGCTCAAGACAGTTTTATGACAATTTTGACAATTTACTATTTTTAGCAGTTTTAACTTCTGGGGCCATTTTGAGGGCCTAAATGAAGGTTTTTCGGGATTGATATTCTCAATGATAGACGAAGGCATGATTGAGCCCCCAAAATGAATCCCCTCGATGATACCTTTCCAACGGGCTATCAAATGCCTAAAATGGAGATCGTATGCAAAAGTTACGACCCCGGGAAGTTGATGTACTAACTTACCCAAACGAGGCCCACATGACTTTTGGCGCTTCATCTCCTAGGGTTAGGTTTTGGATGTCTAGGGTTTTTGGCATTCTTGTTTATTGTAAAAAGGCCTTTAGAGCCTAATTGTAATGTTCTTCTTGCGAATGAGCGCAACCGTTACATCTCTTCTCAGAGATAAGCTGCCACCATTCCAGCAAGCTTGTTTCTGTTGCATTTTACAGTTTCAGCTTATTTCATTATTGAATAGAAAACCAAATTTATTGTATCTCTGTTATTTTGTGCTAAGAATCTGTTAATAATCTGTATTCATTTCGTTCTACTCATAAAATCCGGATCAGTGGTATCATAGTGGTATGCTCCTTGTCGTCTTAATGCATGTCCCCAACGAGGTCAAAGTACAAAGAGTTGGGTCTTGAGCTTGTTTCTCTTGAGGACAAAAGCTCTCACACGCCCAACCGACCTCTCATGGCAGGAGAAAAGAAAGATGACAGGATAGGAGATCCTTTCAAACTGTTGATTGAGGAAGCCATCACGCAACAGAGGAACGAGATGATGGATAGTTTCGCGCAAATCCTTCGGCGGCTACCAACACACGATGCATCTTCTTCGAACGGAGGCGCCACCCCCTTCAAGGTGCAAATAAACTTTGATATTCCATATTTGAAGGTTAGATAGACGCAGATGCTATAGACAAGTGGTTGAATCTGCTAGAAGGGTATTTTTCTGTCCATAACTTCTCGAATAGAGAAAAGATTACTTTTGCGCTCCTCAAAGTCGTTCCACATGTCAAAGATTGGTGGGAAACCTTCTGTGAGCAATAGGAAACAGAGGAAACCTCATTATTTTCAGTCATGACCACCTCGGAATCCTTCAGGGATGTTATTAAGGAACAATACTACCCTATCGGAAGTTACGACGACCTGTATACCAAATGGACCACACTGCAGCAAGAAAGAGACCAAGCAGTGCCAAATTTCAAAAATATCTTCCATACCTTGCGCACCAAGCTGGGTATCAAAGATTCAGAGCGACATATGGTGCTCATGTATCGCGGTGCTTTGCATAGATACATCCAGACCGAAATGGAACTTCTGGACATCTCATCCTTGGGCACGGCCTACCAATATGCCATCAAAATCGAGCAGAAGCTCAAACAAAAGACGCGGCAATTTGGGCCTGGGAACCCCTCACAACAAAAGCTAGGAAAGGGCAACCGCAACCCATAGAACAAAGGACAGAGAAAAGATGGACAGTATCAGAACTACCAGTCCAAGTCGCAAGCAAAGAAGGACACCGAAAAGACAAAGAAAGATACCGGGAAGTGGTGTGACTTCCATAAGAGCCCTTGGCATAACACTGCTGACTATCGCTCGAAACAGTCGCTGGTGGTCGAAGTGAAAGCCTCTTAATCATATGCGGATTCTGACTCTGAGCCAGAATCATAAAGGGGAAGAAGGATCATTTACATGGAACCCAATGCCACCATTGCTACCACCAAGCTCCAGCTTGGTGAACCAAACGAACTAGAAGAAGGAGAGCACCTCTTCCATTCACAGATGTGGGTAAAAGGCACCCCACTGCACTTCATTGTTGATAGCGATAGCCAGAAGAACCTCATATCAGCAGAGGTTATTAAGCGGCTGGCCCTACCAACAATGTCGCACCCACAACCCTACACCATTGGATGGCTCCTCCAAGGAGGCGATCTCCGCGTCAGCCAACAGTGTTGACTGTCGTACGGAATCAAGCCCTTCAAAGACGAGGTATTGTGTGATGTTGCTCCTCTCGAATTTTGTGATGTTCTTTTGGGCCAACCTTATTTATGGAAACGTCATGCCGTATATGAGTCTAGGCCTCATAGGGTTATTATTACTTTGAATAGGAAATTGTACAGGATACCCGAGGCAGTCCCACCTAGTGCTATTTCCTTGATCTCTGCCAAGCAATGTAGGAAGGTCATCTCTCAGATGGGGAAGTTTGTCTTCTTCGTGATTCGCTCTCAGAATAAGTGAAAGATCACAGCCACATCCAGGGTCTCTGTAGCCAACCTCTCCACACAGCAAAAGCAAGTAGATAAGGTCATGGAAGAATACTCGGATATCTTCTCCTCACCTATAGGGGTAAATCTGCACTACCAGGTCAAGCACCCCATCGATCTAACCTCCGACACACAGCTTCCCAATGGGCCAATCTATTGTCTCTCTTTGTTAGAGAATGAGGAGATCAAGCGACAAATCCAAGAATTGCTCCACAAGGGGCACATTCACCCTAGCTCATCACCTTACAGGAGCCCAATCATGCTGGTACAGAAGAAAGATGGAACCTGGCGACTTTGTATTGATTACCGGGCTCTGACTAAAATCATAGTCAGAAACTGATACCCGATTCCCCGAATCGACGACCTCCTTGATCAACTCACGGGGTCCAAATACTTCAGTAAGATTGATCTGAAGTCTGGCTACCACCAGGTCCCGATAGAACAGATAGATGTATGGAAGACCGCCTTCAAGTCAAAGGAAGGCCTTTTGAATGGTTGGTCATGCCCTTTGGTTTGACAAATGCTCTAGCCACTTTCATGAGGATGATGGATGATATCCTGCGACCATTCACCAATACTTTTGTGGTGGTGTATCTGAATGACATTCTAATTTACAGCAAGACTTGGGCCAAACACTTGCAGCATATTCAACAGGTTCTGCACACCCTGTGACAACACAAGCTATATGCCAACTTGGAAAAATGCTCCTTCGTCATGGACAGGGTCCATTACCTGGGCTACATCATTGATCAACATGGCGTACATGTGGATCCAGCCAAGATCCAAGTCATTTGTGACTCGCCAGCCCCAACAACACTCACTGAGCTTCGGAGCTTCTTGGGCCTTGCCAATTTCTATCGCAGGTTCGTGTTGGGATTCTCCAGTATTGCATGGGCCCTCAGCCAAATAAACAGGGGTGGTGGTAAGGCAAAATTTGTGTGGGGTTGGTCCCAACAACAAGCGTTCGATGATCTAAAGCAGCACTTGTGCTCAGCCCCAGTAATTTCACTACCAGACCTGCAACATCCCTTTGAGATCGAGATAGATGCTTCAGACTATGATGTGGGCGTCGTTCTCACTCAGCACAACCACCCTGTGGCCTATCATAGTGAGACACTATCAGATATTGTCCATAAGTACCCTACTTACGACAAAGAAATGTACTCCATTGTGCAAGCCTGCCACCAGTGGAGACATTACATTCTTGGGAAGGAGATAGTCATCCACACTGACCATAAGCCACTGCAGTTCATGCAGACACAAGGAAAATTGCAAAATGACTGCCATCAAAAGTGGTCCACATACTTGCTGCAATTCCACCTCAACATCAAGTATAAAACAGGAAGCACCAATCATGTCGTTGATTACCTCAGCAGACCACCAGTCACAACACTCACCACGGTGCTAGACTCTTGCGGCCATGAGACATCCGGATGGCCCCAACTCTATGAGACAAACCCTGACTTCACCACCACCTACCAAATGTTGGGTGCGAACACAGTTGTCGATAATTTCCATCTTCAGGATGGGTTGTTGTGTCGTCTGGGCCATATCTGTGTTCCATCAAGTGAGCGAGTGAAGCTGATATAGGAAGACCACTACAGTCGCGTGGCAGGACACTTCGGCGTTGAAAAGACAGTGGCGATGCTACAGAAACATTTATACTGGACGAAACTTCGACAGGAGGTCAAAAAGTATATCAGGTCCTGCATTGCCTACGTTATTGCCAAACCGACCACTAAGAAACAGGGTCTGTACACCCCTCTTCCTACTCCTGACAGGCCATGGGAATCCATCTCAATGGATTACATGTCAGGACTCCCATCCACCAAGTGGGGAAATGACTGTGTTTTTGTGGTTGTTGATTGCTTTTCTAAGATGGCGATTTTGGTTGCCTGTAAGAAGAGCATCACAACAGAGGCCACTTCCAAGCTCTTCTTTGAACGAGTCTGGGTACATTTTGGAATCCCACAAATCATTGTCTCAGATCGGGATAGTAGATTTCTCAGCACATTTTGTTCAAGCCTCTGGTCATTGCTGGACACCAAGCTCATCAAATCCACGGCCTTCCACCCCCAGACAGATGGCCAAACCGAGGTTGTAAATCGAATGATTGTGCATATCCTTCGCATGTATAATTCAAAGCACCCTCGCACATGGGATGAGAGCCTTCCCTATGTATAGCATAGCTACAATCGAGCCTTGCATACCTCAACCAGCCATAGCCCCTTTCAGGTGGGGTTGGGATTCCAACCATTGGGTCCCATAGATGTTGCACTTCCCCTTCCAGTCACCTCGACCGACTCATCTCCTGCTCCAACTGAAGCTGACAAAGCCACCAAATTCATTGAGCGGATCCAGCACATACGCCAACAGGTTTAGGATATCCTACAAAAGTCCAGTGACAAGTACAAACAACGCCATGATCAACATCGGGTGCCACATAAGTTCCAGGTGGGCAACAAAGTTTGGTTGCACTTGCAGAAAGAACACCTTACAGGACCCCATCAGAAGCTTCGCCCACTCCGTTATGGGCCATACACTATCACCAAGGCCATGGGGGATAATTCTTTTGAGCTCAACATTCCTCCTTTCCTTGGTCTGCACCCAGTGTTCAATGTGGAACTTCTTCGCCCTTATTTCCCACCATTATTGGACACCTCAGAAGTAGCCGAACAGCTGACACCAATAGAGCTCAACCCCGACTGCATACAACAGGCATCCAATGATGATATTGTGGACACATAGATCAAGGGCACTCGAAAACAAAGGATCTAATTTTATCGAGTCGTCAAAGCAGGGCAGCTCCTGCACCAAGGCAAGTGGCTCACCCGGGGCCAAATTCAGCAGAAATTTCCTCATCTAATGGGGGACATCAACGTAATGGAGACCATTGCTTCCTAAGGAGGAAGAATTGATCTAGATGGATATCGGTGGCCACCCACCTTTTCCAACTGGCTCAAGATAGTTTTATGACAATTTTGGCAATTTACTATTTTTAGCGGTTTTAACTTTCGGGGCCATTTTGAGGGCCAAAATGAAGGTTTTTCAGGATCGAGCTCCTCAATGATAGTCAAAGGCATGATTTATCCCCCAAAATGAATCCCCTCGATGATACCCTTCCAACGGGCTATCACACGCCTAAAACGGAGATCGTATGCAAAAGTTACGACCCCGGGAAGTTGATATACTAACTTACCCAAACGGGGCCCACATGACTTTTGGCGCTTCATCTCCTAGGGTTAGGTTTTTGGATATCTAGGGTTTTGGGCATTCTTGTTTATTTTAAAAAGGCCTTTAGAGCCTCATTTTAATGTTCTTCTTACGAATGAGCACAGCCGTCTGTTGGCAGCAATAATATAATTGTTATTTTTATTATATCAATTAAATAATCTACATAGCTGCCTACACAGGGTCTTGAACTTTTATTGCTCTTCATGAACAGTTTCCGAAATGACAGTTGTAAATAGTTTCTTTTACCTATTGTCTATTCATGCTTCATTTTCATGACTGAAAGCATGAAAACTTGTGACTGCAATTACCATTATGTTTTAAAATTTCATTGAAGGCAAATTGTTTATATAATTTATTATGGAGTTTTGATTCCCTGTCAAGAAAATATTACCCTCTTTGTTTTTTATCCTTTGAATTCTAAGCATGCTTAAGAAGTTGATGGTGTTATGAACAAAACACCCCCACCATTTGATTTTTTGTATGGTTTTGGTTTGATCTTTGATTACATTTCTTTTACAAAACTCTTGATTTTTCGATTTTTTATTTACCCAAACTTTGCAATTAAACTCATGATGCGTGCACTCATTCTCGTTTTAATGTTTTGGTCCTAGCTCATACTGAACACAAAGGTGGTAGATGACTTTCAGACTATCATTATCTCTTGGGATGGCCTCGGGTTTCGCAAACCTCTTCACATGCATTTTAATTAAACAACTATCCCATCATATGAGTCTTTATACCGTTCATTGTTGGGCTTGGGGTTATGGCTCTGTTTTGTTTTCACGAACCCTACCTGTATGCTGTGTTTGTTTGATTACCCTCCCATCTAGTATGGCTCATGTTGTAAGAATTGAACCAAATGGTATCCAAACCCTGCTCTCATACGACGATGCTAGAGAAGATTTGGAAAGAAATGGATGGCATGTTTTCATCAAGAAGTTTCAGGGTTTTAATTTACAGGTTGCCCAAGAATTTGCCTTATCCTTTGATGGTTGTAGGGTGAAAGTTGGTGATGTGCAACTGGAGGTTACTGAGGAGTTCCTGATTCAAGCCACAAGGTTACCAGCGAGCGGTCAAAAATGGTTTTAAAATGCAAAAGTGGAGGAAGTCCCTTGGACCCTGCTGTTTACATCTCGAAAAATAACAAGTTGTGATAGAGGTATGCCAATTTCATTCCTAAAATCTTGGTGGCATGATTTGCTCACTGTGTTAAAGAAATTTGTTACCAGTGAGGGTCGTTTCGGGCTTGTATTTTTGCATCATTTACGCATGCTTATGAGTTTTATGGGTTTCCCTTTGAATATGCCATATTACTTACTTAGGAGTCTTTATAAAATGGGGAAAAGATATAAGAAACAGAGGTCAGACTCTAGCCTTTTTCATCATGGCCTAGTTAAAATCCTGCTCATACATCAATTACAGTCACAGGATGATAGTTGGGATTCATTTATAATCCGAAATGGCTATGGCAACCCTGAATTGGGAGAAGTAGATAAACTCGTTGTTGAGGAAACCCTTGTCCACCCGACGACATCTCTCTCACCTCCCCAGACTTGTATCTCTTCCCCTAACAACAAACCCTTGATCGATCCTAATGTCATTCAACAGGATAGTCAACAAATTACACATCCCAATGACTGTGTTAAAAACATAAAGAAACCTACAGGAAAGAGATTTAAGGGTAATATTGATATCAATTTTAAAAACAAAAGAGATAGCAGGCTAATTTCACGAAGTCTTTGTAATAAGATGAATTCTCATGCCAACGCGATCAGCATGATTGAGGTTAACGAAAGACCGGACTCAGAAATTGACAAATTCCTTGCAGAGGAAGACCCTTTTTCATCCGAGCCACACCCTGACCGACCCTATAACTTTGTTGATAATTTTCCTCCTTGTTTGAAAGACAATCCAGAGTTTCTTGGTGTCAAGCTTTGCAATGAATCTACTATTCGTTTGGAGGGCACTCCGGTCCACAATCTTGCTTGTTCTAATGAAAACTCCACACAATCACAGTGCGAGATCTGTCTATCATGGATTGAAAGATATTATATGGATATCCCTTTTCTACAGTTATGGGTTAAGGTTTTAAAAGAGCATATCGATGTTTTAACAAACAAAAGCCACAGGCTTGAATCTATCCTCCAGGGGAAAGAAAAACGTATTAAAACCACAAGTCATGTGATATTTAAAAATGTTGAGGCTGCTATAGCCATTGTAAACTCCAAGGTTTCATGATACGATTTGATTGCATGGTTACAGGTATGATCTCTTAGATTAATAGCATGTTTGTTTTCATTCTTAAGTTAGATTATCTGGTTTGTTGGATAAGCTATTTTTCATTATTAAATTAGTTTGTTTTATTCATTAAATAAAATGAGATTTCATTTACTATTATAACTAGCTACAGAATCGCAAGATTATGTAGCCAGTTATATCAATTCGAATTGTGTAAATTAATGACAGAAAATGTATCTGAAATCTTTCTATTTTCTTTTTTCTTTCAGGATATTCAGGGATCCATGATGTTAAAAATGATTTGAGGCACTCTTGAGACCTTCCAGTCATATCTATGATGTATTTTGAATGGATAGAAATGAACTGTTGTTAGTTGTTTAGGATTTAATAGGATCAGGGTGGTTGCATCCCCCTTTATTTTTGAAACAAATTTGATCTCAGAAACAGAAACAATTATCTTTCCTGAGGCCTTTATAAACTTATCATTTTGTAAACAGTTCCTCATCTTGCCCTGGGACTGGAGTATGGACAATTACACACAGACTTGAATGAAACATAATGCATATTACAACTTTAGCTTTTGTGTATCATGTTTTAGTTTAGGTTCTGTTTATTTCAATGTGATAATAGTTGGTGATAGCCTTTGTCTTCATGACTTATTATAACTTGAGATAATTCATTTTTTATATGTTGTCCATGTATCATGTTTCAGATATAATACAGAGTGATCATCGATTCAATTCATTTTTTGAGATTTATCTCCGATTTTTTGTTGAATGTTTACATGCAAGTTCTTACAAGAAGATTTATCTCATTGTAGTTACTTGCAAATCATAAGATCACTGTGACTGTGTCCATTATATGTTCTGTTATCAAAACTTAATCTCCAGTATATTGTTTCACATTTATTCGGAGCAATATTAAGATTTGTTGCAGGTTTACTTCTCGGATAAAGGTGGTTGGACACTCTCTATTGTACAGACGTTGGATGCATTAATAGGTTAGTCTGTTATTTTATTTCGTTTGCTTGCTTATTGTAGAAGTTTTTATATATAGAATGATTTCCACTATCTATATCTCTTTGTTTAATTAAGTAGTTTAATATTTGATTTTATGAATGTATACATACAAGAAAACAAATCAAAAATAAATAGTGTTTTTGCTTACTTTATTATTGTTGTTAAAAGAATCAATTTACATTCGATTTTTATGAGTTTAGATTAAAACTCGTGATTTGTATATATTGTATATATGATAATAGAACTATTATATAAATATTACTTAGATAAATATGTATATATATATATATATATATATATATATTTAGATGTGTACATATATATTTGATGATTTTTATTTAGTAAAGTTATTACATTTTCTTTATAGTTGTTCAGTGATTTTTATTTAGTAAGTTATTACATTTCTTTTAGTTGTTTTTCGCTTCCCTTAGGACTTTAGATTTTCCAACGGAGCCATTAAACCCATCAGGGTGAGTCAATCCAAACGGCTTGGGTTAATTAGACAACCCCAGACCGGACTCACTCTTCTAGTTGACGAGCGGTCAATTTCGCCCGCCAACAAATGGCGGTAGAAGGACGACCTGAATACTATTAATGGCACGAGGAGGTCGCAAGAGTCCTCCCCCACCTACCCGTTCACCTATAGTAACAAGAAGTCATTCCGATGAAAACATTGTCCCTCAAACAACAACCACATCAAACGACAATCCACAGATCACCGTTGCACCAGTAACTCCAAGCCCCCCAGGGGCCGACGTACAAGAAATTGTTTGTCAATCCCTCATAAGAACACACAGTGCCTTGGCCCGTATCAGACAACCAGGCCGGCCTTTGAACCAACCATTAGAATTCTTTGATATCAAGGAGCAACTTGAAGGTATTGATCTTACCCTAAACCCTATGGATCCAGATCACATCCTCACTCCTGCAGCAGGAGGATCTAGTATGGCCAAGAATCATCAGACGAAGGCAGTTCCTCATCTCAGCCTTCAACACCACCCACACCTATGGCCAATCCGAACAATCCCACCAGACCTTGGCTCGATCAAGATGCAGTGGCCATACCTGGGCCCCAGCATCCTTTGCCTAAACATCCAGAGAAATGGCTCCCTAAATTTGACCCAGAATCCAAGTAGATTGTTGAGGATCATATCAAAAAATTCATGCTAGCCATTAGGCTCCGTAGTGTTGAACACGAAGACGTAGTATGTAGGATTTTTCCCTACACCTTTGAAGGCAATTCCTCTACCTGGTACTTTTCCCAACAACCCCACACCATCGTGTCATGGGATAGATTCGAGTCCTGTTTCCTTGAGAAATTTGGAGATGATAAATCTCTTGAAGTCCTAGTCATGGAACTCTCTAGTTTAAAGATGAACCCCAAAGAAAAGATAAAATACTTTAATCAAAGGTTCCTAACATTAAAGAATCGAATCCCCATGGACTCGATGCCTGCCGAAAATCTTATCGTCGCATACTACATGAAAGCCTTACATCAAAACATAGCCATTTGGGTAAAAAGGTCCAAGAAATCCACTTTGTTAGAAGCCTTTGAAGAGGCGAGTCAAATCGAGAAAGATATTCTCAGCCTAAAAGACAATACCTGTAACGAGGTAAAGACTACTTCATCCTCCAAGAAGAAAATCGAAATCCTTCCTAGACCTCCCCAAAACAAAACTCAACCAGATAGTTCGGATCTAGAAAATTTACAGAAGGTCATTCAGAAGTTGTCTAATCAAGTTATAGATTTGAAAAGATTGGTTGAAGAAGATTCTTCAAGCAAAGGGCCTTACAAAACCCCTTTTAGAAAGCCTTTTCCCACAAACCGGCCTAACTCAAATTCTGAAGGCCTAAATCTAGAAAGCTTACAATTCGCTATTCAGACGATTCTAGAAGCACATGATAACTTGATTCCTCCTGAGATTCCTGAAGAAGTAGCTGAACAAGAGATAGTGAAAGAGGACGAATCCTTCCCAAACATTTTCGGACATTTTTCGGATAGCATTTTTCAAGCTAATTTCGAAATAGTGCATCCTTACAATACTAGGAGCAAGACAACCAATAAGTCTTCTTCTGAAATCGTAACTAATGCACCTCCAAAACAACCTAAATCAATTGAAACTAAACAGAATTCAGCAGCCCCAAGCTTAGAGTATGATTTGATCGAGGATCTAAAAAAACTTAGAGCTAACATTTCTGTTTACGAATTATTAAAATTGTCTTTTCTTCTGCAAAAGATGCTGCAGAATATTGCAGAAAACAGCAAAAACAACAATCCGAACAGCAACAAAGTTGTTGAAAAAATCCCCAAAACACCTCAAAAGGTCTCTGCCAAAACGACGTCGGAGCCTTCTGATAAAAGAGACATGGCTGTAAAAAGTGTAACAAATGTATATAAACTAGTTTCAGGGGATGCGATTAAAAAACAACAAACTTCTGTTGTTAATACTCACAGAAATGTCCCTCCCTTTTTGTTGACTTTTGAAATTTTCAATAGGAATGTACATAACTGTATGGTAGATTTAGGTGCATCATCAAACGTAATGCCTTGGTCTGTCTGCCAAAAAATCAATGCCGAAGTTCAACCTTCCAGCCTAAATATTATCCAACGTGATCGAACTAGTGTTAAAGTAATAGGTGAATTAAAAAATGTGCTTATCAGATTATCATCTAATCCTAAAGTCCATCAAGTTATTGATATTATTGTCATAGATATCCCAGAAGTATATGGTTTGTTTTTAAGTAGAGATTGGTCTGAACAACTACATGGCTATTTTGCAACGGAT
>SNQJ01S0027525.1:133387-163441 GCA_010110895.2 Picea sitchensis | reverse complement strand
TTTGAAAATATCTTTGCATCCTTCAATTGATCGAAGAGATCATCAATCCTTGGTAGAGGATACTTGTTCTTTATAGTCACTTTGTCCAACTGTCTGAAATCAATGCACAATATTAATGTCCCATCTTTCTTCTTCACGAACAAGACTGGGGAACCCCAAGGTGACACACTTGGGCATATATACCCCTTCTTCAAAAGTTCTTCAAGTTGCATTTGCAGTTCCTTCAGTTCTGGTGTACTCATTCTATAGTCTTTGATATTGGAGCTACTCTAGGCATTAAATTTATAGAGAAATCAATATTTCTCTTTGGAGGTAGTCCTGGTACCTCCTTGAACACATCTTCAAAATATTTTAGGACTGCATGATCCTCCAGATTTGACACCTTATCCTTAGATGCTTCCTCCATATGGGCTGCAAATATTTGACAACCCTTCCTGTAACACTTCTTTAGCTGCATTGTTGAGATTTCGCGGATGGTAACTACCCTGTGAATTCCTTGGATTTCTCTTTAATTTCCTTCCTCATCCAATCAAGTGAATGCTTTGTTATGGAAATCTAATATGGCATGGTGTTGTTCCAACCAATTCATACCAATTAGGAAATCATATGATCCTAAAGGAAAGATGTTCAGATCTTCCTTGGTACTCGGTCCATTCATGCCCACTAGACATGATTTAACCAATTCAACAACCTTTCTCTTTGGTCCTGTAGCCAGCTATACCAGCCAATATTTCCCATGCTTTCTTCCTGGCAAAAACAATCTTTCCACAACTTTAGGATCTATGTAACTATGACTAGCTCCTGAGTCTATTAAAATAGTAAAGGCATGGTTATTGATCATACCTTCAACTTCAATCATGTGTGATTGAAACTCATATTGCTTGTTGTCCAGGGCGACATAGATTCTTGGTACTCTTCTGCCCATGTCCTCTATCATTTCTTCTTGCTAAAAATTGTGAACAACTCTCACTTTGTCAATTTTGTGATGGAAATGTCTATACCTATGATATCCTTTACAACCCCAACATTCCATAGGTGTCTACCTTGGCCTTTGCCCACCTACTTCATCCATCCTAGGCTCTCTCAAAACTGGCTGTCCTTGAGGACTATTTCTGAAAAATGGTGGCTTGTTCCCCTTTTTCCTCTGCTCCCTTTTAAAATTCTTCTTGTCCTCCCAAGCATTCTGGAAAGTAGGCTTTCCTTTTGCTGATCAAATAAACATTTTTCTCTCCTTATAGTTTCTTCCATAGTTTTAGGATCATCATATTGGATCTTGTCACTGATGAAAGATGGCAGCCCACTCAAATACCTTTGAATCTTAATTGTCTCGTCTTTGATGAAGGGGACATACTTCAACAACTCCAAGAATCTTCTTTCATACTCATCAATGGACATACTTCCTAGCTTGAGTTCAAAGAACTCTTTCATTTTCTTGTCATAATACCTCTTAGTTAAGTACTTATTTTCAAAATTCCTCTTGAATTCCCTCCATGTAACATTCTTCTCTCTGACATGTTGCACTTACAAAAGCTTATCCCACCATATGGACACCTTTCCTTTTAGTTGATAGATGACAATTCTTCATTCTGTACGAAAAGAGTAATTTTTCAATTGGAAATATTTTCTCATGCCCAACAACCATGCCTCAACATATTCATCTTTCTTGTGATCTCCATCAAAAGTAGGAGGTTTGATCTTATTCATTTCACCCTTCAGTTCATCCACTTTAGATATCCTATGCTTCCTGACAGGGGATGGAATTGAGCTACTACATGCTCTCTTATGGGAATGCTTTTGGAAGTGCTGGTGATGTCTGCTACCACTTCTTCCTCTTCTTTCCTCACCAGGGGTCCCGTGACTTCCTAATTTACTGGATCCACTTTCCTTATCCAATTTCTTTTCAATTATTTCCAGTCTCTGCATAAAATTCATATGGAAGTCTCCCTATTGCTCCTTGGCTCTCATAAGCCTTTTGTTATTTGTCTAGTGAATTTGGACATCTTTTTGCAAATTCTTAATGATTTTCATCATGCTCACTTCTTTATCTATTTCTTCTACATGCCCATTGGATTTCGTTCTTTCAAATCCCAAATGGACATCCATTCCTCTAACTTCATCTTCCAGACTATAAGTGTCCTTTGCTTCCTCCATTTCTCTTCTCTAGGTAACAATTATGTTCAGTTCTGACAATTACTAATGATGAAAAAATGTGCAGACAACTAAATTTTGTTAGGATATCAGTCTTTAATAATTTTCCAGAGTAACTTAAACAATCTGATTCAATCAAAAAAATATCAGACTTTATTTTTGATAGTTTTGTGCCGATCAAGAACCCCTCAGGCTTCTATCTCTAAGCCCTTCTCTATTTTGCAACAATTTTCGGGCGCTAGCCCCTTTTCTTCAGTGCTTAACTTGCATGTGACCACAATTGTGATCAAATGTTAAACCAACATGCGCTTACTCCTTGCTTCAGAGTTTTGAGCTTTGGGACTACATGCTTCAGGGTTTCCAAAGCCTTTAATGCCACAAACCCTTAGAGTGAAAACTCTCCAGAGTGTCAGATATTTTGACACACGTCCACGAATGTCAACGGTCACGATGAATTTCGACGCTTCGGCCTTCGGGTGTTCTCAACCCACGTGACCCCACTTTCCTCCAAAGTAACTATCTTCTGTAGTGCAGGATATGGCGCCACACATCTTCGACGACCATCAGGGCCCCACTAACCATGTTCAAGAAGAGTTCCAAGTGGTGAAATAATAGAAGTAGACATGTGTCATGTTCTAACTGACATTTCTATCTTCCACAGGTTATTAACTCACTGACACGTGGCACACATCCCATGTGTCCACATCATCCCTAGTGACGTCAACATGCCACATCACTTCAGGACTTTAGGCTTCGAAAGACCTGACACTTGCATTACTCAAATATCTCGATCTCCGAACTTCCAAACTACTTTAACCTTTCGGGGTCCACGTAGTAAAACTGTCAAAAATTAAGGCGGTGGCACGTGGCCCCGCGTGTCGGATTGCTTTTGGTCCAACAAGGTCATCAAAGTTCCATTCTGACTAACATATGGTAGGACTAAGGAAGTCCACGTCACCCTGGGTGACATCATCATTCCATGACACTTTAGGACTTCGTAAGGTTTTTCCTTAGCATACCTTGTTTCTCCCGAACGCCGAATTCTCAAACTACTATGAGATCTACAACTCACATTCACTTGCACGCATATCTGACATATGAGATCTATTTTTCACCATTGTTCCCTACCTCTTTCTCTTGACTCGACCTTATGGTTCTGATCTATCTTCGGCCGATCCAACGGTCAAGAATTTCTCCCTGGATCTACGGTGTAGATCCACTTTGGAACTTCAGAACTTCGGGCTTCGGCACCCTTTTCTTACGACACATAAAATTCACCGAAGTCACGAAGTCTGAAGGAATTAAGGTTTAACTTTCCTGCACCTTTTCTAAATCTGACGACTGTGAAGGGTCTACCTTCTCCCGAGTAGATCCTATGGTCAAAATTTAAATCTCACGACCCAACACAATGGTTGTTGTGTCTTCTTTCTTTGTTTCCATTCCATAAGTCGTTATACCTCCTGAGCTTCTGAACACAGTCCCAGGTATTCTCTTGGCACCTAGGGATGCTCTCAGGTTCATAATTTGTCCCTCTTGACAACAATTCACTCTAAAACCTTTGTCTCATTAACCACTAACATGGCCCATTCAAGCTCAGTGTCGAAACCATGGCTCTGATACCATTATGTGACACTCCCGACCCTCAAAAATATGCTAGGAAATGCTACCTAAACAACTATATCTTTGTTTTTATGCTCTGATACCATTTTGTGACCGTTCCCAGCCTTAAACCAACAGGCCAGGCCATGCCACCAAATAACTTTGTGGAAATATTCACATATAAAAATTAACAAGAAATAAATAGAGACAACATATGATATTCACACACACACACACACACACACACACACACACACACATATGAGTATCTAATGCAATTAAAAAAACATCAATACTCTACTCATACACATGTTCATGCGGAAGAAACACCAACACATACATACAACATATATATACAGGCATTACTCATCAATTATAATACAAATACAAATACACAACATACAGTGAAAATAGAAATGGGTACTTATCTTTTAATAGATGACTACCAAATGTGTGCAAACCTTCCACGAACCTCCTAGCCTTAGACCACGCTTCTCATCACACTCAGCAATGGGTCACCCCTGAGCTGGGACTAAACTCCATTGGGCAAGGGATTCCTAGGCTTGGAAAGGACAACAGGAAAGTCACACAAATCAACAAGAAGGATTTTATCCCAGGATCCACTTACACCCATAGCCCACAGACCCTCATTCCCCTCATGCCTGTCCCACCCTAGGAGTGTACACCTTCACTATCACAAGTCCATCGGTTGTCCACCCCCCTTCTAGAGCTTATACAATAGGATAGACCGGAATTCTCTTAGTATTTTAGTTTCTACGGGACTCCCTCCAGAAGAACTCACTTCCCCAACACAATCTCTCACCTGGAGAGAGTTTCTCACATGCCTGACAACTTGCCTCTTCTATTCATCTCCTAAGTCCATTGGGTAACTTTCGCAGAAAAATTGGGTAAGGGATCTGGTAATTACAACAAGCCACACCATTCTAGAGAAAATGTGGGTAACAAGAGCAAAGAATAAGGCGTGATATGGCTCAGACACTATGCAATTGTGTTGTGCTTCATAGGAAAAACAATTATCTTCATAACATAGGTGTGCAGGTTTTCAAAAGTTACAGAGGTCCATGATGGAGACAATGGTTCATATTGTCAAGGCTCTCTCTCTCTCTCTCAGTGCGTGCATTAGTGGGGAGTATAGCTGACCTGCAGAGTGGCGACCATCGTGAGAATGGTGAGGGAACCCCCAATGAACTAACTTTCCCACCTAAAATTGCATGTGCCCAAGTTGACACATGTCTCCATGAAGATGCATGAGCTCCACTTAAGACTCATCCCCTTTCCCCAGGAACTTAGGACAACATGGTCATGTCAAACCTTAGCCTCTAGGAAATAGAAATATAATATTATTCATTTAGAGGTAAGCCCTCTATCTTAGCCCCTATTCCTAGACACTTATCCCCTTCCCTACCTAGTGGAGCTTAGTCCCCCATAACTCTTTCTTCATGGTCGGTCTACACACAGCGATGTAATTTTATTAATGATGTGAGTATTTACATATACAAAATCAGGCTCATTGGCCTTAGCATCTGGTCTCTTCGGCCTAATAAACACATAAGTCTTCCAACTTATAAACACTTGGCTCACCAGCCTATAAACATAATTACAATTCAGCAAGGGCTCGGCCTTGGGGTGTTACAGATCTAGATTATTTTTGGAATGAAATGAAAGTAGAGATATTGAAATGAAATACACATAAAAAATTCCAGAAATAGAGAAATGCAACAATACTTGATTTCTGTTAATGAAATAAATGTACAAAGACTGTAAAAATACAGAGTGCAAGACTTGTTAGAATGGTGGCAGTTTTATCTATGAGAAGAGATGTGACAGGTACACTCAATCGCAAGAAGATGATTAAAATGAGGCTCTGAAGGCCTTTTATGATAAACATGAATGCAAAAACCCTAGACATATGAAAACCTAACCCCAGGAAATGAAGCGCCAAAATTCATGTGGGCCCTGTTGGGGTAAGTTAGTACATTAACTTCCCGAGGTCATAACTTTTGCATACGATCTCTATTTTAGGTGTATGATAGCTCGTTGGAAAGGTATTTTTGAGAACTATGTATTATATCATTAAAATCTAAATTTTTCTATAATTTAAATATGGAAAGAAAACAAAACATTTTTTAGAGCCCCAAAACAACCCTGGAAATACAAAAATATGTACTAACATGAAAACTTCCAAAATAAGCCAGTTGGAATAGGTGGGAAACCACCAATATCTACCTAGATGTTGTGTAGGGCTTCAAGAAATCCCTGTAAGTGCATAACCTAGAATTACAAAGAAATTCCCCCATTACAAAGAAACGTGATGAACTGAAAACTGTCCAGATGGGCTAGTTGGAATTTGGAACAGGTGAGTGGCCACCAATATCCACATGGATCAGAGTCTCTACTGAAAATGGGTTAGTGACTTGTTTGAATAAAGAAATGAAATAAATTCCGATAGTAATTTAGAAGAAACTCTCTTTATGGCAATCCGAACAAATATTGATGAAGACAAAGAGAAAGAAACAATGTTTTCAAAAGAAGAGAAAATTGCCAAAACGGATGGGGAAGTGGATCTTGAAGAAGAACTCATGTGTGCCTTAAAAGAAATAAACAATATTAGGAAAAATACTTTGAAACAAAAGGAGAAACTACATAAATATGAAGAAGACAATAGTGATTCAAAAGAGAAAATGTCACAAAGCCTTGAAGAAACATATAATACATTTATCAACATAATGATTCAACTAGAAGAGGCAAAAAAGACAAAAGAGGTGGTGAGAATTTAGCTGAAGAAAAATGAAATTTTTTTGCGAAGAGCTAGAATATGAAATTGTTTCCTTAAAAAAGGAACCAGATAAAACAACTATTAAGTTGAATAGAAGCTTGAAGTTTGCAAAGAGTGTTGAAAATTTAGATAATATCATCAATTGTCAAAGGTATCCATTCATTAAGAAAGGTCTTGGATATGATGTTGTTGTTTCCTCCCTACCTACACCTAGCCTTACTAGAATCATGAATGTTTTATTTGTTGCAGGTTGAGTTTAGATTGGTTTTATAGAAGTGCAACCTATTGTTGATTGTGTTGAACAAATTGATAAGTTGTTTATTCCTCACATGCCATAATTTGAGCATGTTGTTGATATGTCGGGTTGTTCCACTCCTGTAAGTGAACTTGACCTAGATCTTATTTCCTTTGATCAACCAATGAAAAAATATGTTCCCTATTGTTAGCACCTAAACATGTAAGGGGATATTTTTCCTAATAAGCGACCCCCCTTTGGCGAAAAGATGGCAAGAAGTGGAGTAACAACCCACTTACCCTAAGTTTGGGGCATAATGCCCGTTTCGTTAAGCAGTGGACAAATCTGGGCGGCCAGGATCTGCACGCCCAGATCTACAGGCAAGGTTGGATTCTAGAGCCCCCTTGCCTTTCTACCTTTAAGGCGGAGGGGGGGGGTCCGAAATTGAGCGCGCAAGTTTGAGCGACCAGGATCAAGGCACCTGGATCTGTGGCTAAGGATGGATTTTGGACCGCCCNCCCCCTATCATCCCCTCACGATTTCCTCCATCTTTCATCTTCTACCACCTATCTTCCACTCCATATCTCACCTCCATTCAGCGCCATCCTGGCCCCCCTTATTCTCATTTCAACATCTTGCCTTCCGACACCTATCCCTCTCTTTTCTACATCGCTCCATCATAAGCAATGTGTCCTCCCTTGACCAATCATGTCCTGTCACCACTTTATTCACTGATTCGCGTCATCCCTGCCTGGTCACCACTCATCCACCACTTCCAATTATGTGCCCCAGTATTCGCACCAGCCTCAATGCCTTATCCATTAGGTCGATCAACCGATCTAGGTGGCAGCACGAGAAGGATTCCATGTTCCAAGAATGCAGAGTTGGCCGGGCCGTTCCCAATCCCAAGGAAGCAGTTATTAAGGTGGTTGGTGGTGGTTAGACATCGTTTCTAACATAAATGGAAAGTCTAGAAAGGGACCTGAGACAGGTCAATTCTTTTGTAGGGTTTCTAGGAGCCTGGTTGCGTTTGACACAAGCGCATGACCGTCCAGAGACTACAGGTACAGTCTGATAGTAAGCATGCAGACGTAATGTTTTTAATGATAAGTCTTGGTTTTGTTGTCGTTATTGGCTTTGGGTATATGTAGGCAATTTTTCCATTTTTGTAATCTATCGATGGTAGAGCGAAGCTTCCGACTGTAAAGCTTTAACTTAGCCTCTGGTTCTCTGGTTATACAATGATATTTTGAGATTTCTTGTTTAATGGCAGCCAACCTTCTCCTTTCCTCGTTCCTCTGAATCTTAAGAGCCCGGGCATGGATGATCCAATCGGGTGTTGTTGTAACTATATGATGTATGTTTGATTGTATCATTTCTGCAACGTTTGAGGTTTAGTTTGAAGCTTCTCTGGTCTGAGAGGATCTCATACCCGAGACTTTTCCCCTTCTTTTCTTTCACTTACTCACCACTATGCAATTCACTGGCTTAAGTTAGATCAAGATCTCACATGTCTTTGCTGTTCTAGCCCAGTTTTCTGAGTGAGCGATATAATTTTGAGTTTACTTCCATTCAATCATCCCCTTTTAATAAATCATAACATAAATTGATGGGCTTCAGGCTCTGCTTCTACTGCAATCCAGGAGTGAATTCTGACGCCAACACCTATCATCAACCTCACCATAAAAATCGAAAGAATGGAAATCATGCTTTTAGATCTTTGCAAAAGAGACGTGAAAGAAAAAATTGTGGACCATTGTTGACTACTAGGATAGATTGTGGTTGGATTGATGGATGGTCATGGAATCATTTGACCAAATTATTTAGGACTTCATATTGTTGAGTATCATTTGTTGTACAGTCCTGCAACATTCCTCTTATTTACCGATGATTTCCTTGGAAGTGGCCGACCTTGGATCAAATCAACATGATAGTCGACTAGAGTTTAGAATGAGTATTCATCGAAAGAGTTTGTACTAGGTTGTCCATCGAATGGAATTTTTTTATGAGAAATGTTGCTACTACTTATTGATCCCTCAAGCGGAGGAATACTTGAAGTTCTTGATATGAAAACCCAAATTATGTCTTCTTGTTGACTTGAGTATTTCTTGTTGAATCGAATTGGATTTGTTGAGACTGATAAAACCATGGTCGATTATTGTTGGAGATGTACTACTGCTTATGTTGGATTTAAAGACTATTTGGATTGACATAGACTAATTATCTTGCATTGTTGGTGACAATGTTCAGACTTCTTCAGAAGTTTGTTTTACCATTTTTGACTAGTTTTTGCAGTCATAACAAATTAAGAGACATGCAATTGGGAGTAATATCCATCTCATCAAGACACTAAGTGCTTAAGAAAAAACACACATTTAGGGGGAGCATCCATTTTCCATTGATGTCAAAAGGGGAGAGTTGTAGACATGGGGAAAATTATTTCTATTTATGGGAGAGTTGTAGACATGGGGAGAGTTGCATATAGGGGGATAATCCTTTATATGCCTGGTGGACTATGTGTTTCATTGCAATATTGTCATCAATGACAAAAGGGGAGATTGTTGGAATTATTGTCATTGACGCCAAATGATTAATGTTGTCATTAATGTCATATTACAACATTACAATACACACAACATTTCCAATATTGATTTATATATAGGTTTACAAGTATATTAAAAACGAGGTGCATGTGAAAAAGTAAAAAGTGAAATGGTGGCTTCAAACCCATGGGTTTGGGTATTTTACCATGGTATTTTTCCATGTATTTGGAAAAGTAAAATAAAAAAGATGAATTATTTATTTAATGAATTGACATGTCCCTTCATGAAGGGCTATGAAAAAGTATAAAAAGAGATAGTATTGAGAGAAAGTGTGTGGATGCAAGATGTATTAACATTTGAAGAAGTGGATGGACAAAGATCGAATATCATTCCAAATGGGAAGAGTTGTGAAATTATTTTCAGGTCATCTTGGCATTTTCACGATAACTTTCTTATGGGATGTTTCAGACCTCAAAATTTACTAAAATAGAGGAGAGATCTCTAGGTACATGTGGTAAAAATCTTATATGTTGGTTCTCTATACTTTCCAATATATGACCTGTGGAATTTAGGGTTCTCGAATTCTCTTGAAATCGGTTTCAAATAAGTCATCTTAGTACTTTTGATATAACTTATTTTTTGGTATGTTTCATACCTTGAAAATTTTCAAATATGGAGGAGATATCTCTGTATACATGTGGTCAAAATTGCAAATTTTGGTGTGCTATACTTTCATAGATATTCCCTGTGGAAGTTAGGGTGATTGAATGCTCCTGAAATCAATTTCAAATAGGTCATATTGGAACTTTTGATATAACTTATTTTATGTGATGTTTCAAACCTTGAAATATTGTAGAGAAGGAGGAGAGATCTCTGGGAAAAAGTGGTAAAAATTTCATATGTTGGTTCAATATACTTTTGGAGATATGATTTTTGGAAGTTAGGGTTCCTGAATGCTCCTAAAATTAGTTTCTAATAGATTGGTTTTGTTGAACACACCACCCACTGTTATCACTGAAATTTCGTCTGCACATGGCGACAAGAACTCCGCATCATCAAAACAGCAATGAAGTCATTCATGGCACTGAATTAATTTCACAACACTCCAGAAGGGCGAAAAAACTATACAAAGTAACCAAAAATTGAAGGGCGCTTTACAGCAGTTTGGTGCGCGCGTGCATGCGCAGGACAAAAACGTATTATTCGCGCATGCGCGCTCGACGTGCAACTGTCAACACAAAAACCCACGCATCTGCTAAAATGGCGCATTAATTGAATAAGTCGGCCTCCCAACCGCTTACGGACCGGATCCCAATTTGATTTGACCCTCAAATCAGAGCCGGATCCACAAAGTCGGCGAGTTAATGACCTAAAGAAACCCTAAAAGGGTCCCTGTTCACACTTTGAGAAGGTTACGTGACCGCCCGAGGAGCTGCTATAAAAAGCCGTGAGGATACACTATTGTTTTGGCAAGGATTCTAAGCATTGTTATGCTGTTCGGATGGTTAAGGGCTCATCCTTTAACAACAACACATGGTACATCCAGAGTTCTTTCTTTCACTGCTATGTTCAGTTCTTCTCATTTGTAAGGAAAAGCAAACTGTGTGAGGGCCCAAAAGAGCCTTCCGTTGGGGAGAAGGAACCTTTGGTCTCTTCCTTCAGCGTGCTCGGGTTTCATCAATACACACTTTGAAACCATTGGTATTTTGTGTTTTGTGTTTTTGTTTGATGTTTGTTGTTTCTTTTCATAGTTTATTTGTTTCAGTTGATATTAGATTGTAGTTTAGTTTTGTTTATGTTAACCCTTTTGCTCCACAACAACCTGTTCTGCCTTGCCAATCCCAACAAGGCATGCCAGTGCTCCCATCTTTTCTCACCCGGCGACGATTCAAGCACAAACAGACTAGCGACTCCACTGGGGAATTTAGGTATCAAATCCTCCCTCATTTGGGTTTATTTGCTTTCCTTTTGGTTTTATTAACTTGCGGGGACACAAACCGATATAAATAGACCTGCTAACTAGTCAATTCACAAGGAAATTGAGAGAAATCCATCCCGAGTTTCTTTCTCGGTAACTTACCCTTGACAGCGCGGTATTCCACCCCGCAGACGCTGGCGTCCTCGCCGCATCTTATTTGGAATTAGCATTTCTTTTCGCGCATATGCGCTTTGGTGTTGAATCTGATCCGTAGCGGTATGCGCCAATCTCTGATGAGCCCGGCATCGCTCTAAATTTTCATTGTAAGGTTTTGGATGTGGGAAAAGTCATTTTCCTTCTCAATAATGATGATATGCATGCTCTAAATCGCACCGCTTAGACCCTCAACTTATAGGGGATAATCAAACAAACATAAAGCCTTAGGTGGATAAAAATCATTTTTCCCTTGTTGCTTTTGCCATTGGATGGCTTGCTTTGGTTTTATAAATCTAAGTTGAACATAAATTCTAATGACATCTAAACTCACATTTTGGGACCGGAAATTGCAAGTAACAATCTTGAGTATGTATATTTCTTCTCTGGCGCCATTAAGCGATCTTGAGAACGAGAAAAGGATTGCGAAAATGGTTCCTCTCCCTTAATAAAATTTCAAAACTTTTAGGAGAGGAAAAAGGCTCTTTAGAGACCCCTCTTAGTTTCATTTTCAAACGCCTCCTAAATTTAGCGGGCCCATACATGCCCACATGTCACAAAAAGTAGGATAGTTGTTGCAACCAGCTTTTCTTAGATCAAAAACTAGGAAAGTTTAAAGGTTTAGCGGGCTACATGCCCACATGTTCAATCTAGGCTAGTTTCATGCTTTCTAGATTAACTCATGCATAGGGATATAAAGGATAGTAACGGACCTTAATGTCCACATGCTAGTTTCTATGGTTTTAAAGTCCCATAAAGGTTGTACCAATGACATCTAGCTTATTTAGGTAATCAAAACTCTTGTAAAAGGACCAGCGATGTCCACATGTTGCAGGTGACATCTAAATAACTAAAATTTAGTACACTTTTACTCACACACAAATCCACTTTTGCACTCACATAGCCTCATCTCGAAGCATGGTGGTCTAAGTAGGTCTCCCCAAAGGGATAGAGAACACCCATCTTTCTTGATTGGACTATCCACTCCCACTTTTAATCAAGCGAGGTTGGTTTTCACCCCCATCCTCTGAAACAATTTCATCTAAATCTTTTCTAACAACTCACTAAGTTGTCCTCCCTGAGGAGGTGCCAAAGAAAATTTTTTAGTCTAGGTAGAATTCTGGGGATAGGCATCCAAAAACCCCCCCGTCATCTAGTTCTCACAATTCAAACATAGAAGTTGACAAATGAACTTTCAAATCCTCCAAGTCAGCGTTCCAATCACCATAAGGCCCGGTGAATGCCCGCGAAGGTTGGTGAGGTCAGGTTGATTCTGTGCATCCCCAGCAGAGGCCTCACCTCTTGAAGATAGTCGGCCCAGTGACCCATTTCTTAGGCGAAAATCTAAATGTCGCACTTAGACCAAGGTACCTATTATTGATGGCTGTGGGACATCTACCAGTGAAAATGGGTGGCAGAACACTGATAAGCACCTTGATTGGATTTTATTATTGGCTATTGGAAGTATCAGCTAGCTCTTTTGGGATGTGCCCCTCTACCCCTCATTATAACTAGTTACTTCTCATCCTTCACTAGTGTCTCTTAGGTGACTGATTTATTGTTGAGAGCTATTGGAAGGTCAGGTGCTATTTGAGAGGAAGAAGTTACATCTTCTAGGACACGGACATTTGCTTTCTTTTGATTCCCCAGCGGACAAAACCCTCTTACCCACACTTATATACTTATTTTTCATTTGTGTATGATGCGCATTTGATTACAGTTTGATTGGATATATATATTGTGTAAACATTCAAACGCAAAGGCGTTTTTGGGTTCTACATTTCTCTCACCACTATTGCACACATTCACACAACTAGCCCAACATCATAGGGGAACAAAAGAACCCTCGTCGTTCATGATGCTTACTCAACCTTCCTCCTATCTTAGGGAGTATCACAGTGTGCAGTTCAAAGGTACCTCCTTCACACACTTCGGTGATTGCTACCATTTTGGGATCAACTTTGCTTGGTTCTACATTACTTAAGGTCAACTTCCCAGGACATCCATCCACTCGCTCTCCTCTTCAGGCGAAATGGACCCACTTCCTCTCAAGGAGGAACTCCAACCCACCTAGTCCCCATCAAGATTCAGGTTCACAACCTAACATGGTAAAACCAACCCTTCCCTACACCACTACAGATGCCTACTTGGCCTCTCTCAACCTCACCAGGATCTCATGAAACTCACAAATGATCCTATATTGCATGGCCATGGCACAATGCCAACCAAACTTCCGTGAGACATACCAAAGTTTGAAGGAAAGGCGAGGATGAACCCGCCAACCATGTTGACCTTTCATCTATGGTGTTCTTTTCAGTAGCATCATAGACGATTATTCAGGCTAGCGATTATTTCAGCATGCGGCTAGAGCCCATCGACCAAATGGTATGTTGAAGAAAGATCAGGATCCCACACGACGACCTTTTTGTCATTAGCCAAAGCCTTCTTATTTTTCCAACTACCCATCGCCATGACAATGGTCTAGAACTTCTTTATAATTTCAAACAAAACTCAGCCACACACATCACCACATTCATGTAGTGGCATAGGCGTAGTTTTTTGTAAAGTAGAAACCACTAAACAACGGTGCCTTGGTTGGTTTCTTAGATCACTTGTCTCTCTACTTGAGTAAAGGCGTCGCTTCCACCTTCCCTCAATGCGAAGAGGAAGCCATTAGTAAGGCCCAACAATATGACCTCATTTATGCACAATCGGTTACCCATACCACGATTGCTACGACCTTCCCCAAACCTACCATTTGGCCAGACAGTACAGGATGTCTCATTCGGCAGACGGACTAATAGGTGCCACCACACACCATGGTCCACAACTAACCACCATCGATGTATGGCACACCTCAATACCCTCGGTATATGGGCGCACTCCTTACCCCCGCGTATCAGCGACCCTAGCACCACGTTGCCTGCCTCCGCCACCGTTAGTGGACCTCCGCAGGCACCTCCATACATCCACCTATTTCCACAGTGGTGGTACTTTCCCTCAGCGACTACGGTACTTGGTGAAAGCGATGCCGCTCGTGCCTTATGGATCAATTACCACCACAAAATCATACTTCCCATTTCCTGGTCCTCCACGGCCAGAAACCACATCCGCATGCGGTGGTAAATTTTTTTCAACCTTCCGTCGCTCAACAATACCATAATTTTGAATAAATGAATATTAATAACTCATCCTTCGAACAATACTTGGGAAGGAAAGAATAGGAATAACAACAATCACGGTCAGAATCATCCCCACAACACCAACCACAGGGGAATAACCCGAACCAAGGGTACCAAAACCCCCAAAGGGGCAATAACAACAAGCGCCCGAGTGATCTTGTTAAACCATCCACCCTTGTTCTCTTTGTGGTGTGCGGTCATTACGCACCATTTCCCAGTCGTATTTCAAGGTTGAAAGACTGGGGAATCTTCCCCTACCCGGCACAACTTTACGCCCTTGGCGGTACAACAACGGTATGCTGACAACCCCCCTCCCCGTAGATGCTTGCCGTCTATTCCACATCAGGGTGTGGTGAACACACAACAGGATGTACAATGTCCCCCCACCTCAAGTGGGACAATACACAACCCTAACAATCCAGCAAAGCATACCATTCTCCTCCACCCGTTGAGGAAGAAATCCTTCTGCAAACCACGAAATCATCGATTATCGGCTGAGTCTACCCCTATCTCTCCGGAGACAAACCCTACACCATGAACCAGTTAGTAATCCCTAAGCCCTCCCGTTAAACCACCATTCTGCGCATCCCTCGTCCTTTACCACCGAGATGTTCACAACCCAACCCACCGGGCTAGGGCTCACAATTATAGCGGTAGGCGACTTAGGCATGATCACGGCCATGTCGGGTCCAGAGTCCTCCGGACTTGCAATACCCACAGCGAAATCACTACTTTTCATGTAGGGGCTGATCGACCCTATGATCTTTCGACTCATCACCCAGCATTATGATAGTTGAACCTCTCACCTTCTGCAGTTTCTATTCAAGTACTAGTCAAAATCTGGAACATCACCATCCATCGGAGTTATCATCGATGAAGGGGCATCTACATGCATCATGTCCAAAACACTATGGCGGCTTGGTTCTCCGAAACTAACACCATCTGCCATCACATTACGAGCTATGACGGACGACCATCATCTCTGAAGGGCTCCTTCAAAATGTCCCCGTTAGTTCGGAGCCAAAACCATTCTCATTGATATCGAAGTTATCGGCGTCACCTTTCGATTACAATATCTTGTTGGACGGTAGCTACATGTACTCTATGAAGCTGATTGGCATCATTAGTCTTTTAGGACAATCATGTTTCCCACAACGGAAAGGTTGTAACCATCGACCAAGTCTCGCATTATGACCCAACCCCTCTACCAATGTCGATAACATTCTTCCCCTAATCCACACCAACCAAGACATATATCCACTTATCGTAGAGATGGGTCTGGAATTTTCAAAGATCCATCCTTATTAGGGTTATATCCGGTACCTCCACTCCTTCCCCTAATCAAGTATGCGTCGTTATGTCTAAAAAAACTCACACAGGGGATACCCACCCTCGGGGAGGCTTCGGCCAGATCTGACGTCTCAACAGTGTGACACCACTCCAGGAGCCTCAGCAGTTGTAAACCCTCGGTCCGCGAATCCACACCCTCGAGACCTAGTCCATATGGAAGCCAGTTCCCGGACCCTCATAAATTCCTTCTTTTACCCACCACGATTGTGAAACTCCGGGCCGCCACACTCACACTACTTGATATGGTGTTAGCAATCCCAATATGATATCATCCACGAAATGGTCCAGCCCACGAGGCGAGGCCTCCCCATGGCGTTCTGTCCTCACCACCACACCCACTTCCCCCATACTCCCTACCCCCACCTTTCTGGTGGAGAAGCGAGTGAAGGAGCCCACCGCCCCACGTCCCCGCGCATCCCACCACCTTGTTCACTATGTGAAAAAGAGGGCCAACAAACCAACAACTACCCATCCCTACATGAATTACAGAATTTAATTCCCCAACCCTACTCCCTCAACACCCGTCACTAATGCAAGTACCATTACCACCAACCCTTCCGGTAGTAAGGGTTGAGGACTAAATTTGCGTGTGATATATGTTTAGAATATGGCCATTACACTCACCATTGCCCAACGCTGCCACACTTTCGGTAGATGTTAGCAGCTGTACGCCAGAAATTCCAGAACAACCCACACCCTACTACGTCCTCTTCAAACATCACTATTATTCGTTATGTCACTACTTCATTCAATGAATGTATGAAATTCCCTTTCTCTCTCTGCGATTCACTGGCCCATTTTACATACCAATGTCAATTATCCTTGCCCTCTGAGGCAGCGTCGAGTGGCGGCGACCTGCTAACCCATAGAGCTGATTATTGACGTACTTCTGCAGAGGATGTCATGTCATTTCTCTCACAGAGCAGCGACACTCCCAAATGCCTCCATGGTTTCTTAAATGACATCTCTAAGGTTACCCGCCAATCCTCCCAACTCGGTTCATCACGAGACCCTCCACGCAACCACCATGGGTACCCCTCGGTGCTTCAACATATGGCTCATGACAAGTGAACCCTCACCACCTCCCAACATTTCCCCCTCTGTTCCTTCAACAGGGAGCAACCACACTATCACAGAAATCACTCCCCATGACCCATTATACTCCCATCATTTCCAATGCGATGAAGAAATCTTGGAAGAACTACACAACCAGGACTTTCCACGGGACACACTAATCGTGCACTCTTCCTTCCACGGAAGCCCTCATGCCTCCTAACCAAAACACCATTTACGCGGTTGAAACTAAATATTTTATCCCATTAGGGCTTATCGACTGGTTCAAAAACCCCGTTCCCTCCCCTGATGCTTTTGAGGAGGGTAATATGGCCAACATTTTCTCCACTGTAAAAATTGACGTTTCCATCAAACCAGGAATCATTGAGGACATCATCCTCAATGCCACATGTTCCCCAGAATAATTCTTTGCATACAAGGTTATTTTTCAAGAGTATTGGGATATTTTTTCCTAGTCATAAACTGAGATGCCTGGCCTTGATCCTTTTATTGTTGAACATTGAATTGACACATGGCCAGATGTCACCCAGTTCGTCAAAAGCATCACCCTCTTCATCCATCCAAAGTTGCGGATATCAAAGCCGAAATTGACAAATTACGTCTGTTAGGGTTTATTTACCCCATAATACACACTTCATGGGTTTCCAACCTTATACCCATCGACGAGAAATAGGGCACTATCCGCGTGTGCACAGACTTCGTGATCTCAATAACGCATGACCAAAATACAACTTTCCAACGCCATTCATCGATCGGTTATCGACATTTAACGTAGGCCACGAGGGCTCTCTCCTTCATGGATGGATTCTCTGGCTATCACCAAAATTCAAATCCACCCATTGCGTCGATTATAAAGCCGCATTCATTACCGTTGGGTACTTTACGCGCTATCGTGTCATGCCTTTGACAAAGAATGCCGGTATAACTTTTGTTGAGGCGATGACATACATATTTCCGCGATGCGTGAAATCGGGCATCCTGCAGCCTGTAGGCGACCTCACGGCTCGATCTAAAGAAGCGCTTATTGTCTAAATTGATTCGCGGTATCATCTTTCAGCGGATAAGCCGATTACAACATCTGCTTGAATCCCCCCAAGTGTGTGTTCTATGTCACCGCTGAAACATACCTTGGTTTAACTCGTTTCCTGGCGGCGGCATCGCGTGGACCCCCTCAAAGTCAAAGTATCCGCAGAATTTCACCTCCTTGGAGTATCGACAACGCCGAGAGTCTACAAGGCAAAAATCTAACTTTCTTAAACGCTTTGTTCACGGTCATATATCGCGCACATGGTTTCTTAAACACTAAAGTCCAAGACATCCCTTTTCATTGGGACGATAACGCCCAGCGGTCATTTGATGATCTTAAAACAACACTTTCAATGCACCTTTGATTGGTGCACCGGATTCTGTTGCGACTACATCCTCTACGTGTCGGCATCGGTATCGATTAGTCGGCTGATCTCGTCGATACGAAGGCGACAATCATGGTCGCGTCATTTTACCCCTACGTCGGTAAAGATTTACTCTCCAGGTCCTCCCACGAAGTGCAAACATGAGAAGAGCTTGCTCTAGCGGTCCTTGTAGTTCATCAAAGCGTGTCATTACATTACGCCCGCTTTCCTGGGTCATCATGATTCCAACCCTATGCAATATTTGCTCGGTAGGTAAGCCAAGAGTTAGAAAATTTAACCGATGGATCGTTATCGCCGAGAATGCGACCTCGAGTTCTCGACACCAAAGAGTAAGAAGACCTTCGTTCTCGCCGAACTTGTCACAAACCTCCCCTCCGACATACCCGGTGCCGGAGTCATCTTGACTTTGTGAACATCTCTTTTACATAAGCGGATGATCCTTGGTATGGCGACCTTCGTCTACCTACGAACTCAAAAAATTCAGTAACCACCTTTCACGATATGATCGTCGGTGCGTTCGCCATCGGGCCCGCTATCTCCTCACTGGTGACATCCTATATAGGTGCGGCGTCGACACCATTCTTCGTTCTTTGACTATTGGCGAGGCCGATGAGGTCATAAACTGGCCCCTTACCAGCGGTGCATCAGCGGGGCCATCTTTCGGGTATATCCTCTGCTCAAAATATTATCCGGGCGGTTACTTTTGGCCTACCTTTTCATGATTGCATTCATCTTAGTGAAACGATGTGCGAAATGTCAGCTCTATGCCAACAAAGCTGAGCCCCACAGCTCTCCTTCACACGGTCATCGGGCCCTAACCGTAAATGGGGCATTGACTTTATGACTTGTAATCCCCCCTCGACAATGGTCGCAAATGCATTGTGGAGTGTTCGATTACTTCACCAAATGGGCGGGAAGCTGCCCGCTTTCAACAACGACCGCTGTACGTTTTCTTTAACCGCGTCATATCACATTTTGGCGTACCAATCCAACTCATTTCCGACCATGTGAAACACTTCGAGAACGAGATCTTCATAGAACTCTCATATCGGTTAAAGGCTTCTCTCACGGTTGCCTCACCATATTACTTGATCAAGCGGACCGGTCGGTAGGTAAAAACAAAGTCATCAAAACCATTCATTACAGCATAAGCTTAATAAACATAAAACCAATTGGCATCATGTCGACATTTTTACGGCTATGAGCACAAACAGCCGTCCATGAACCTTCACAGCGGTTTCAGCCATTTCATTTAGTCCACCGGGGTGGGAACGAATCTTCCATCGATGCGAAATACCCACTCTCACATGATTGAACTTTACGACAGCGCTCGATGGGCGGCTTCTTGAACAGGTCGCTGGATGAAGATGGCCGATCTTCATTACAGAACAACGGCGTTAAAAATGATTCAAAGCTACCTTTGTGATAATATGTCAACCGTTCATTCCGAGAAGGCGACCTCGTTCTGACCTATGATATCGCCCATGATACCTTTGGCCTCGGAAAATTCGAAGATCCATTTATTAGCATGTACCCGGCATCATCAAAATTGCCTCACCAAAGGCGCCCATCCTGACACTCCCCCGAGGCCTCTCACTCAAGGAACCCAAGTGGGTTCTCGAGGGCACATGCTTAGAGTAGTCATGCTACTTTAGGTTATTTTTCTTGTTTAGTGTTTTTCAATCTTTTTTCCCTACCCTCACATATAAACTATCCTTTATGCTATTGGCAGATGACTCCTCCACTAGCTTACCACAAAGGTTACGTCGACGGCGCCAGCCATTTGACACAAAATATCGCTTCGACCGCTTGGGCCCTCTACACCCATCACATGAAATGCTACATTCAGCGGCATGTTTGGGACCAACAACTAACAACCAAGCCGAATACACAGCTGTCATTGGCCTCACGACCGGCATGACATCATCATATGCGTCACCTTATCATTTTCCTCGACTCCCAGCTAGTGATTTCTCCGAGCTCAACAATGTATTAATGTAGTGTACGCGATCGGTGCCTTTTTCGCAAATACCTGCAGTTTATATTATTATCTCGACATTTTGGTTCCATTACATTTACACATTCAAGAGGAATTGAATCAAACAACCCGGTCCGGCAAGCTAACGCTAGGGTGTTGAATTGGCATATATCACATCCAAATACACATACATAAAACATCTCATACATCTGATACAGCATATAGGAAAAATAGACATCATCATCATCAAAACCAAAACACATGTACACCACATTTGGATCTCAAAAATATGTATATATATATATGTGGCTCTCGGCCCTAGAATGTTTATAAAAATATACGCTTCGGCCCGCAGGGCGTGCATCTTGGTACAAAAATCGACTCACCAGCCTATCAAAAACAATATACAATACAAATCAGGGGGCCTCTGCTCGCGCCCCAGCGCCTCCCTGCGGGGAGGTGGGTAGCCCACCAGAGCCTTCCCCGGTGGTGGTGGAGCACCTGGAGGACCCTCACGCCCGGCGGCCAGCGTCCACTATTAATAGAGGCCCGGCCACATCTGCTCGTCGCATGATGGGCCGCCATGGTGGCGTGGCGATGCCTTGCTCGAACTCCTCGTCACGGTTGAATCCACATGCCTCGAGCCCGTCCGAAGCAAGGTCTCAAACCCGGCGGAGTATATCATCAGTTCCCTCCAAGGCGCGACATGAATGGCCAGTACCGAGGGTCGTAAATTGTCTCCTAAAGTGGGTCTTTCGTCCGGATCTAACGGTGTGACCCTCATCCGTCAGCGTCTCTCTCCGTGCGGCGACCTCACCTGCAGCGGTACGCAGGCGGTCTTGTACAACTCCACCTCAGCCAGCGAGTTGCCAAATATACATACACAAACAAAACAACCGGTGTTATGGGAATTAATGCGGCCATCATAAATGCGCACGGTATATCAAAAAATCACAACATAAAATCAAAACATGCAAATACGGCATACCTCGTTGGTCGAATATCCCCGGAGGCAATACCATCGGGTCCCGGTCCCACCCGGCATGGGGAGCTGCGGCATCACTGCGACATCTAGCCGCCATCTGCGTAGCTGTACGGTAAGTGATGCCACCTTCCATGCAAGCTGGTGGCCGAGCAAATCTGTGACCACCCGCCTCAGCGGTCACCGTGCCACGGTGCCTCGCGGTACCCTAGGGTGCGACATCGACACCCTCTCCAGAAAAGGCTACCAAAATGGTCAGAAATGCAAACTCCGGTGCACCGTGGGCCAGACAAGCGGTCCCATTCGCGGCGATCATCCGTATACAAAGTTGGACGGGCGAACGGCTGTGACCCTACCGCCCTCTGCGTAAAATCTGACTGCGCCCACCACTAATACTGATTGGGTGAAACAAGGACCCACATACACCGAAACTATCGTAGGCTATGCAAAGATGCAGAGTCTATCCCGATGCTCGCAGATGTCCCGTCATGTGGTCCTCGCTGAGCAATATCGCTTCGAGGGCGATTACGTAGATGAAGTGTCTCGGCACAGATCTACCAGGCAATGGTGTTCCGGAAGAGCCAGATCAAGTATATGTCCTCCACCGGTGAGCAATCACGCTCTTGGCGAGGCGGTCTTGTTGAGGGCTCCACATATCAATGAGCTGGGTAAATGCTCGTGCGTATCCGCGAGCACTCAAAAGAACTTTAGCAACCCACTGGCTGCTAAAGCCTCTCGAACTGCCACTTTCGGCTGGCCGGTGCATTGGCCCTGAGACTCTGGTAGGCTGTGACCGGTCGCTCATCATCGAGCGTCCATGATCCTTTGCTTTCGCTACGCGCACAACCCATAGTCCTATATTTTAGGCAATCATCCATTACATCAAATAAGCTAATTCACGCGACCTGCCTCAAAGGCCGCGGTTTTTTCCACCGTCGGTATTTTATCTTTACTGGAATTCATATCGGTAGCATATATCGTGCTTTGTTTTCTCGAATGCTTCGTGGCGTGCACGTTCCACAATCGGCGTCTTGTTGGGCCTTTAAAATGCTTTCTGGCGGCTCGTGAATCGCGCTGTTCACTTCTGTTTTATCGTACGTCGCTGAGCACGCCCTAAGGGCGCCTTAACTTCTACCCGCGTGCATTGTCGCGGCGGCTTATTCGGTCTGATGGCGCGCTCATGCCTTCAACAATTACGCCCGTGGGCCCACACCCTATCAAAACCCCCCAAAAACCCGTCATTTGTACCTACCCTGCCCAAAAAAGTGGAAACCTATAGCTATGTCTTGGGGACGATCGGTGTAACGACACTTTCGCGGTGATGTCGGGTACTTGTGCTCCACGAATCCTCCAGTCCTTTGAATCTCTTTCGAAAACTCAACGTAGCAGGCGGTACAAATGAGGTGGCAATGTGGGCCCTGACTATATGGGCTTTTCAAACTTCCACTCAACGTGCAGAGACCTCGCGATTGTCCATTTGACAAAGCGTCTTCGACCATGGATCGCATCTCGCCGCCCTCGTCCGCAATTTGTCCTTGGGCCGCCGTCTTCAGGCCTCGAGGAAGCCTTTTTTCATATCATAATGAATGCGCGTAAGCATAGTCACATTGTCAAATACAAGCTCATATCTTTGATACTCTTGGAATATTGTTCACTTTGGTATTTGGTTGTTATGCATCCATGTATCTGCTCATCGATCATCGACATCATCCTTTCAGGTATATATTCGGCCTTGGCGTAGTCACATCCAGTTGTATTGCATTTACATTTCCGGTCACACCAGCTGATTTTGGCCTTTAGGATCCTTATTCGCGGCTCTGCAGTACCCACACCTACATTTAGTCTTAGGTCTTTAATAATCCGGTAGCATTCTCACCCACCATGAGTTGTCCCATTCATAGCACCTTTTTCACTTTTGACACTCATACCGTTTTTCATTACCCTTTAGGGGATGGGAGTCGATGGTCTTATCATGTTGAATCAACATAAACTTTCTCCTCATTTTGCTAGCTTCCCATATGGACTCCTAGATCATCACTTCATGGTTACGTTCTTTTTAACTGCACCTCCACGGGATCATGAACCCACCATTTCATCCACCATCAGTTTGCCCATCTAGGAACTTTGTCTTCATTCCACCTACCTCTGAAACCCACCGATGGGGCCCCACCCTTCATCAGTTTCTCAGACAATTCTGCCCTCCCTGGGACACGCATTTCTGCTTGGGGCTCCCGTTTCTGTCTTTGTACATTTATCCCCAAAATTATTCATTATTTATTATTTATTGTTTTTTTTTTTTTTTTTTTTTTTTTTTTTTTTTTTTTTTGTCGTCACCGTTGGCGACTGCTTTCTTTTGGCCGTACGCAACCCATATCACCCTTGGTTGGGCGTTCTTGATTATTTACCCTCGTCGGCATCGTCCATATCTTGAGTACCGGGAATTGATTACCCCCTACCATCTAAATTTGTTCTGGCAATCATATACGGCACAACAACACCGATCTTAGTAAGTCCCCGACATTCGACCTTGTTACCACGGTTCGCATTATTGTTTCTCTCATATATTCCTGCTCAACCAAAAGAGCTGATCGCAGGTCCTCCCATAACGGCTTAGTCCATGTACCTCTGTCCTTCCTCACCTCGGTGAATTCCCTGAGAGCCCCTTTTTGGTTTTGGAGTCGTGTCCCCTTTGTCGACATCAACACACTTTTCGAGGAAGAGGCGACGGTATCTTGATTCTCATTCTCTATTAATAAGAGATCTCGGATGACCTGAGGTGAAACACCATTGCTCCTATTTGTCGTTGGACCCCATAACATTCAAGCCTTAACACTCTCTCGTATTTATGGTGGGTCTTGCTGGGCTTAATAGGTTATTTTTTGTCATTTGCCGAGACCTCTGAATTTCATAGGGCCATCAATTCCCACATCGCCGTCCTTATTACGGCGGCGATCATTACTGTTCGACCGAGGTATGTTCCGTTGCGGTGATATTCTGCCTTTATCGTCTGGCCAGAGGCGTCGATTGTCTACCTGTGCCAGTCATCTTTGAGTTACATCACGGTAGGGCATGCCACCTAAAGTTTTATCGCATGAACTAATATTTTCTGCGTCTCTCGGAAGGTCGAGATCTGGGTTCCTTTCTCCAACGGATCGCTCCGAGCGGTCCCACTATTGCTTTCCATTACAAAAACTTTTTTAGTAGAATAAACATTGATGAATCTTGGCTATACATATGCTCTAACCTCACACATCAAGGGGAATCTGTTATCCGCGAAATTGGTCTGCACATGGCGACAAAGAACTCCACATCCATCAAAATGGCAATGAAGTCATTCATGGCACTGAATTAGTTTTTTGCCCTTCTGGAGTGCTGTGAAGGGCCAAAAACTATACAAAGTAGCAAAAAAATTGAAGAGCGCTTTAAAAAAGTTGGGTGCGCGCGCACATCCGCAGAACAGGAACGTACCATGAGCGCATACACGCACGATGCACAACTATTAGTGCAAAAATCCGCGCACCTGCTAAACGACGCATTAATTGAATAGGTTGGTCTCCCAACTGCTTACGGACCGGTTCCCAATTTGATTTGACCCTCAAATCAGATTCGGATCCGCAAAGTCGGTGATTTAATGACCTAAAGAAACCCTAAAGGGTCCCTGTTCACACTTTAAGGAGGTTACGTGATCGCCCGAGGAGATGCTATAAAATGCCTTGAGGATACACTATTTTGGCAAGGAATTCAAAGCGTTATGTTGTTGGATGGTTAAGGGCTCATCCTTTAACAACAACCCATCAACTGCATCGCCGAGAGTTCTTTCACTGCTATGCCCAGTTCTTCTCATTTGTAAGGAAAACAAAGAAAGCTGTGTGAGGGCCCCAAAGAGCCTTACGTTGGGAGAAGAACCTCTGGTCTCTTCCTTCGGCGTGCTCCAGTTTCATTAATAAACTAGCCTGAAACCATTGTGGTATTTTGTGTTTGGTGTTTTGTGTTTGATTTTTTGTTGTTTCTTTTCACGCGGTTTTATTTTTTCAGTTGATATTAGATTGTATTTACAGTTTTATTTGTTTTCAGTTGATATTAGATTGTAGTTCGTTTTTGTTTCCTTTAACCCTATGCTCCACAGCTGTTCTGCCCTGCTAGACCCAACAGGGTATGCAAGCACTCTCTATTTGCTCACCTGGTGACCATTTGAACGCGAACACCCACACTAAGAGAGGGGGGTGAATTAGTGTGTGTGGACTTTTCTAACTTTTCTTCTTGCAAGTTAGCAATTAAAACATAATTGTACAAATTAAGAACAATTAAATCATAATCACAATGGACAAGAGATGCCATATGTTTGTATGAGATTTTGTATAATGTATATGTATATATGTGACTATAGTAATAAGGATTTTCCCATCACCAACTATTTTGTATCAACACCAATTGAAGTAAGGAGCACCAACTCCTAGGAGAGCACCAACTCTCAAGAGAGCACCAAATCTCAAGCAAGACCCAACTTGCTGATAGAACACAGTCTATCCAACTAGAGTTCATATAATAATTCAACTCTAGTAGCAATGATCTAATATTGAATCAACTCTATTTCATGATCATAAGTATACCATAAACACTCATCACTGCACTTCATATTATGTCTGAAATTCGTGCCTTCTTCGCTTTATCTTTCCTCTGATACACACGTCTTCTTCACTTCTTCTTCCCTCTGATATTTGCATGGACCTCAGGTTCGCATACCCTTCATTTTTCTCCACAGGTCGCTCTTTCTCAACGAACCTATCTTTTCCACAAGTCCATCTTCTTCCTCAAGCACACCATCTAGTGAACAAATCATGGTTGTATTTATAGTTGCTTATGCTCAAAACTTGTTTAAGTTATTGGGCCAACTTGTGCAACAAGTTATAACTAACTTGTTCATTTACAAAAAAAATTGCAACCACCAGAGATCATCATTCTGGGTCTTCAACTTTATGTAACACCCTATTTCCCCCAGTCTGTAAAAATAACTATATTGGCCAAGAACTATGGCAAACTCAAAGATGTGAATGTTTGACTTGATGGACCTTTGTATAAAAGGTCAATGAATGCAAATTATGTTATGAATATGTGTTGCATGACTGTTGGGAGGGGGATGTGCTAAAAGATACCACGATGTCTAATGAGAGGTGGTGGAAGCGACCTGGAATGGTTGCATTAACTTCCACCGAGCTAGTACTGTACTGGTTTATACTTGCTCACAAACAAAAGCATATCTCTAATCCTGGAATGGATTTCTCGTCAGATTGGTAGGTGGGGAGGCTCCTCAAGAGTTAATGAGGGGATGGGGGTGAACTGCCCATCCGTAACAGCCCTCAAACCTGACCACGGATGGTGGAATTCACGCCACATGCAACCTTGCAGACAGAAATTGGCAAGAGAGGAAATGTGGTAAGAGAGAGAGCAGTGCGCTTGATGGGGATCGCGAAAGAGACTGGAGAAACCCTGGAAATGAAGGGAGTTCTGAATACTAGGAGAAGGAGAGTAACCTTCGTCCTGGATTATTTTCCTGCATCAGGAGAAGGAGAGTAACCTTCGTCCTTGATTTTTGTTGAGCTGGAAGTAGAAGACTGAACCTCAAAACATTGTGGTCTAGGTCGGGGGTGGCTAGTGGTAAATCCGTTTGGAGTCACTGAGCCTACGGTTGGGTGGAAACGAGAACCCCTCTCAGCAGTTGTATCGCACCTGGTAGATATGATAAGTGTTTTATACCTTGTATTTTGAACTGAATATCATGAATACATGCTTATATTTATATGCCCATAATAATTTCTGTGTAGAATGATTACCTGGTGTGTTAGACTGGAAATAAGGGATGCCTGTGTATGCTTACATGCCATAATCGGTTTCTGTACAAAGGATTAAGGTTGGGGCATGAATTCACTCCACAAAGAATCGTCTTGTTTGCTTAACTCTTGTAATGTTCTAGGAAGGAGAAGTTGAATTTCGTGATTCAAGCTCAGAAGGGATAGTGAGCCCAATTATAGAAAGAGAGAATACCCTATCATTTGGTAGATGAACGGTCGGAATACTTTCGGGAACACCCCATATCTGTCGAGACCGATGGATCTAGAGAAAAGGTGCAGGCGTTAACACCTCGACCCTTTTAGCCTTTGCATGTAGCGATGGTATCCCGGACCGTAGATCCAAGGATCTGACGGAGCCCTATTGACCGTCGATCTTAGCCTTTGTATAGGCAGGAGAGTAGCATTTCGCTGACTCGCGACTTGGAGTGGTCAAGGGTAGGGCTGCATGAACTCATGATTCGCGAGATCGTGACGTGATCATGACCATTGGATCCAAGGCACAGGAGAACCGTTGGATCAGAAATTTTGTGGTTATCGCCTATCGGGGGTTCGGAACTTGAGAAATTTTCTTTTCGATTGTAGAAGTCGTGAAGTACCGAGTGCTGAGGGATCGTGCAAAAACGTGACATATTTGTAAGTGGGGACCGCGTGGTTGACAGGTGGCATAACAACAAGCACCCAGAGAAAGGTGGGAACGGGTGACAGGTGATGGACACATGTCGCCTGGGAAGGAGTCAACCCATTGTTGACTTATCGTATCTCAGGAACTCGCAAAGGAGGAGCATGAGGGCTCAACACTCCAACTCGCGAAGTCGTGAGATGCAAGTAGCGCTAGTATTTAGCCTAGGAAGCGGGTAACCGGTGGTGGACACGTGTCACAATGGGAAATAGTCAACCCATTGTTGACTTATCGTGGCTCGGGGTTTCGTAGGATGAAGAAGCTGCACCTTGATCACTAAAGCCACAAAACGCCGAGAGTTGATGTCTTGTGCGACGGGTGTCAGCGACACAGCTCATGAGCAGAGAATAGCGGGGTTGACAAGCGGCATGTGCGCGTTGCTTTGGCAGAGTCCACGCAACATTGACCTCTCACGTCTCGGGGATTCGCGAAGGAGGAGCACGAGAGCTCAACACCTCAAATGGCGAGGTTGCGAGTAGTGCTAGTGTTTGGCCTAGCCTACGGTTACATGTAGCAGGTGCTAGTGAGGAGGGAGCCATACCCGTATAGCATCTCGGGTATCGGTGTTTGGAGAAAGGGGAGTTGAGAGTCTTGATTCCCGACTCGCGAGTTGTGAAAGGCGCTTGTGCTAAGGCCAACTTGTGGTCATTTGGAGGAGGATAAGGAAAGAGAGGGTCTGCGCTAGGCCCCATAGAAGTCTCAAGGATTCTGTTCCTCGAAGAAAAAGATGAAAAATCTAAGTTTTTGTAGTAGGTGTGTGACAAATTGGTATCGGAGCATGGTTACAACACTTGGCCTGCTTGGGCTCATGAACGAGTTGCGCAAAAACTCCATTTGAAGTACTCTTAAAAGGAGTAACCCTCTATCTTAACCCCCTTTAGCAAAAGTCGAAGTTAAGAATGAAAATTTCTATTGTGTGTATGCATTTGGAAAATATGAATTATGCATTGATTGTGAATGAATATAATGTTGACTAACAATAAGTGTTTTTCTTGCACAACAAGCGGACGATCAACCGCGGGAAACTACAAACGCATAGAATGGTGGTGCACCACAAAGTGGGGGATGGCTCCCACAACAGAGATGAAGATTTTGATGAAAGGAGAGCGGTAGAGACCCCTCCCGATCTAGCTGAGACTGTGAGAAGCCTCATGGTCGAACTATAGCTAGAAATTAATGTAGTCTTGGTGTAGAGTTTATCTGACATACAAAGACAATTGCAGCATGAACCTGACACCAGTCACGTAGACCGACGACAGACAAAGAAAAGTTGATGTCCTCCTGAGATACGAAAACATGGTCTTTTAAGTGGCCACACTGGGAAGAGCACCTCAAGAAAGGTCCACCCCAGAGATAAGGGACAACCGTCGGACGATTCCTCTAGAAAGGAAACTGGCGACTCGGAGGGATATTCTAGTAGCAAAACTAGTTCTTATTCCTGAAGAAAATGGAAGAAGTGAAATCATTCCAAAAGTCACAATCTCGAAGAATTCAAGAAGGCCAAACCACCGTCTTTCAACGGTGAAATAAAGAAAGGGGAGGAAGTGGAGGCCTGGCTACTTGGACTAAAGAAGTATTTTAGAGTCCATGACTTCTCAGAAAACTTGAAGGCCCAAGTAGCCACTTTCAAATTGAATGGAAAGGATTCCATTTGGTGGGAAGACCTTAAGAATGTAAAAGGGATTCACGAAGAGGACCTATCTTGGGAACGGTTTGAGAAATAATTCAGAAAGAAGTATCTGTCGGAAAAGTATTTCGACGAAAAGACTAAAGAATTCTATGAACTCAAACTGGGGCAATGCACCATAGAGGAATATGTCAATAGATTCCTCGAATTGTTGAGGTACGTACCCTATATAAAATCAGAGAAGGTAAAGGTGCAACGATTCATCAGTGGACTACCTAAGGACTATCAAAACAGGATTGAGTTTGACGAGCCAAAGACCCTAGAAGACACTATCCAAAAGGCAAGATATTGTTATGAACAGCTGGGCCATCGGACAGAACCTCATGAAAACTAGAAGTAGAGGAATAGTTCGGGATTCTAGAAAGAGGGGTTTAAATCCCCAAGATTTAAAAACTATAAGAAGGACTC
>SNQJ01S0027525.1:115556-133377 GCA_010110895.2 Picea sitchensis | reverse complement strand
CCTGGTAGATCTGATAAGTGTTTTATACCTTGTATTTCGAACTGAATATCATGAATACATGCTTATGTTTATATGCCCATAATAATTTCTGTGTAGAATGATTGCCTGGTGTGTTAGACTGGAAATAAGGGATGCCTGTGTATTATTACATGCCATAATCGATATCTATACAAAGGATTAAGGTTGGGGCATGAATTCGCTCCACTGAGAATCATCTTGTTTTCTTAACTCTTGTAATGTTCCGGGAAGGAGAAGTTGAATTTTGTGATTCAAGCTCAAAATGGATAGCGAGCCCAATTATAGAAAGAGAGAATACCCTATCATTTGGTAGACGAACGGTTGGAATCCTTTCAGGAACACCCCAGATCTATTGAGACAGATGGATATAGATAAGGAGTGCAGGCGTTAAAACCTCGATCCTTTCAGCCTTTGCATGTAGCAATGGGATCCCGAACTGTAGATCCAAGAATCTGACGGAGCCCTATTGACCGTCGATCTTAGCCTTTGTATAGGCAGGAGAGTATCATTTCGCTGATGCGCAAATTGGAGTGGTCAAGGGTAGGGCTACATGAACTCACGATTTGCGAGATCGCGACGTGATCATGACCATTGGATCCAAGGCACGGGAGAACCGTTGGATCAAAACTTTTGTGGTTATCGCCTATTGGGGGTTCAGAACTTGAGGGAGTTTCTTTTCAATTGTAGAAATCATGAAGTGCCGAGTGCCAATGGCTCGTGCAAACACGTGACCCATCTGTAAGTGGGGACCGCATGTTTGACAGGTGGAATAACAACAAGCGCCCAAAGAAAGGTGGGAATGGGTGACAGGTGATGGGCACATGTCGCCTGGGGAAGGAGTCAACCCATTGTTGACTTATCGTATCTCGGGAACTCACAAAGGAGGAGCATGAGGGCTCAACACTCCAACTCGTGAAGTCGTGAGATGCGAGTAGCGCTAGTATTTAGCCTAGGAAGAGGGCAACCGGTGGTGGACACGTGTCACACTGGGAAAGATTTAACCCACTGTTGACTTATCGTGGCTCAGGGTTTCGCAAGATGAAGAAGTTGCACCTTGATCGCTAAGGCCATGAAACGTCGAGAGCCGAGGTCTCATGCGACAAGCAGTGATGACACAGCTCATGAGTAGAGTATAGCGAGGTTGACAAGTGGCGTGTGCGCGTCGCTTTGGTAGAGTCCATGCAACATTGACCTCTCACGTCTCGGGGATTCACGAAGGAGGAGCACGAGAGCTCAACACCTCAACTGGCGAGGTTACAAGTGGTGCTAGTGTTTGGCCTAGCCTATGGTTACATGTAGTAGGCACTAGTGAGGAGGGAGCCATACCTGTATAGAATCTCGAGTATCGGTGTTTGGAGAAAGGGGAGTCGAGAGTCTTGATTCCCGACTCGCGATTTGCGAAAGGCACTTGTGCTAAGGCCAACTTGTGGTCGTTTGGAGGAGGATAAGGAAAGAGAGGGTCTGCACTAGGCCCCATAGAAGTCTTGAGGATTCTATTCCTCAAAGAAAAAGATGAAAAATCTAATTTGTTGTAGTGGGTGTGTGACACTTTACACCTGGAATCCCCTTTACTTTCATAAATCAATCACAGGTATGGATCGATTTCCTTCGTCTCTGTGATTATAGAAATCGATGCTTCCTTCAACCCATGTTCATATGATCATTGATGTAGAACCAAAATCTTATCAATTTAAACGACGCATTACATTATGCCTTTTAAATCTCTTTACCATATGAACAATGGCATTATTCATACGTTAGGTGAGATGAGTGCTTATCAATTCAACAGTCACGATTCAATCTCTCGATGATATGGACGATTGTCAGGACTTTGGGACTTCGCCCTTCGGGTCTTTGAGACTTCGTAACCTTTCAAATCTTCCGAAGAAGATTTTGCTGAACATATCGGACAACTCTTATTTATATCATGGAACCGAATCAATGGTCATATTTGATCCTTACATTTATCCTTTCATTGCTTAATCCAATGACCAGGACTTAATCAAGCATTGAGATGGATGGCCACCATTTGCTTCTGGACTTCAGCTATTATACTTACGCTATCCTTCCATTGTATTTTGATCAATGGTTGAGAGTGCACCCAAATTATTCTTAAGATCGGACGACCCATGTCCACTTCGGGACTTCGGCATTCGAGACTTCAGAGGTTTCAAATAAGCGTTGCTCCATTTTCCTCCGTAGTGATCACCTGCTGAGTAAGTCATAAGTGGTGGAGACCCCTTGCTGTCAGTTAATACTTCCACTTACACTATCCTTCCACTGTAGTAGATCAATGGTCGATAATTCTCTTGAAGTGATCTTTAGATCAGATGTCTCGTGTCCACTTCGGGACTTCGACATTTAGGACTTCGGGACTTTTGGCAAGTGCTGATGGTAAAAATCTTGAAGTGAAAACTCTCGTAGTGACGTAACTTGCTTACGTCACTTGATGACATGTCACGAGTTGAGTAGCTATCGCGTGTCACTCAAATTCATGATTTTCACATACCTGAAATTCCAATTCAACATGACACTTGTCATTATTTAATTGCGCCATGTGTCCTTGCTGACGTAGTCTTGCTAACATGGATCTCCTCATGTGGCACATGTTCTTCTCCTTGATCTAATAGTTGTCATAACTCCTGATGTATCTTAGATCAACGACTGAGAGTGACTTCAGACCTTCGTCCTTCAGGACTTTTGACATTTGTTGGTGGTGAAAACTCCCGAAGTAAATCTCTTGGAGTGACGTAACTTATTGATGTCACATGTTTACATGGCATGAGCCAATTTCCTCTTGACACTAGTCATCCTCTGATTATTCCATGTGTATTTGTTGACGTGGTCTGCTGACATGGTCTGCCACATGTCCTTATAGATGTGGTCTGCTGACATGGTCTTCCATATGTCCTTGTAGACATGGTCTGCTGACGTGGTCTGCCACATGGTCTGTTGTGTGTCCTTGTAGTCATGGTCAATTAACGTGGTCTGCCACATGTCCTTGTTGACATGGTTCTCCTTGATCTAACGGTCATTGCATTTTCTCTAGATCCAATGGTCCTTATTCATTTCGGATTTAAGGCTTCGGGTAATTCGACTTTCAAGTTCCCAATTCTTTCGAAGTGAGATTCCCCGAACAGTGACCTCCTCGCAACTTTTGACTTGAACCAAATGTTGTTCGTCGACCGTGTTCTTAGATTGATGGCATGATCTATATACGGTGCTTCTCTTCTAGCTTATCCTGTCCTTCCACTTAGAATGATCCAACGGTTGTCGAGTATTCGGTTAATCGGATTCTCACCCCTTTTTGCCCTTCTTATCCTATCCTTCCACTTTAAAGTGATCCAACGGTTATGAAGATTCTCGAAGGAGATCGACGATCAAGGATGGTTGTGAAACCACAACTTGCGAGTGATTTAACTCGTTACCAAAACTCCATAATTTGAATTTGTGCGTTGTTGTTGAGTCAACCACAATCGTCGATCTTCGAGGCTATAAGATCTGACAGTCCTGACTAATTGCAGGATTGGAAATAGCACAATATTTAATTCTCCTTTCAATTTCCACAATCTATCACTATCATTGATCTGGCGATTGCACATACAAAGGTCACGAATTAATCAGACTTAATATGAACATTTGTTAGATCAACCACAATCATCAATTATTGAAGCTATAAGATCGGATGGTCCTAACTAATTGCGGAATTGGAAATAACATGATATTTAATTCTCCTTTCTATATCCGCAATCTATCCCTGCCGTTGATCTAGCTTGCAGATCTGACGGTCACGATCCTCCAATGGTCCTCAATCCCACGGTCACTCATATGACCGACGTCCACAATATTAGACGATCAACACGGTCAATTTCTTGATCGAATGACTGCTGAGGCTTCTCACCCCGAGCTTACGCTTTTCCTTTCGAGCTTTGATCTCTGCATACTGTTTGCTCCTCCTCTTGACCTTACACTTTTGATTCCGAGCTTTGATCTTTGCATACTATTCGATCCTCCTTCTGAGCTTACGCTTTCGATCTCTGCATACTATTTGACATTTTTTGCTAACTGATATACTCTTGACATCAATGAAAATCTCATCTATGGTAAATCACAATGATAATTCATCATAACAACAAATCATCACATCAATTGTTGACATCAATGAAAATATGTCCAAGAGGTTTGACATTTTCACTATAACCTCTTTTCTAGGAATGTCCAGATTATGAAAAATTCAAAGAATAGAGGAGACATACAGAAGTACCTCTGGTAAAAATTTCATATGTTGGTTCATTGTACTTTCTGAGATATGCTTTGTGGAAGTTAGGGTTCTTGAAATCAGTTTCAAATAGGTCAGTTTGGAATTTTCACTATAACTTCTTTTCTGGGACTCTTCAAACTGTGAAAATTTTAGAGAAAAGAGGAGACATACATAATTAATGTGTGAATTTCAGTTGGATTTGTTATTTGAGACTGGCTAGTGGTGTATAGGCTAGTTCACTGTTAAGGTGGAACTTTGTTCATTTATTTAGTAGTTGGAATTATTGTCATTGATGTCAAAGGATTAATATTGTCATTAATGTCATATTACAACATTACAATACACACGTCATTTCCAATATATATATATATATATATATATATATATAAAGGGCTGCATGTGAAAAAGTAAAAAGTGAAATGGTGGTTTCTAACCCATGGGTTTGAGTATTTTCCCATGGTATTTGGAAAAGTAAAATAAAAAGGGGAATTAATTATTTAATGAAAGGACACATCCCTTCATGAAGGATTATGAAAAAGTATAAAAAAATATAGTATTGAGAGAAAATGTGTGGGTGCAAGATGTAGTAACATTTGAAGAAGTGGATGAGCAAAGATTGAATATTATTCCAAAATGGAAGAATTGCAAAATCTATTTTAGGTCATCTTGGCATATTTGTGATAACTTTTGTTTTCCCCAAGACGTTTCAGACCTTGAAATTTTGCAGATATGGAGAAGAGATCTTTGGGTACATGTGGTAAAATTTTTAGATGTTGGTTTGCTATACTTTCAGAGATATGCCCTGTGGAAACTAGGGTTCCTGAATGGTCGTGACATACATAATTAATGTGTGTGAATTTTAGTTGGATTTGTTACTTGAGACTATTAGTGGTGAGTAGGCTAGCTCATTATTAATGTGGGACTTTGTTCATTGATTTAGTAGTTGGAATTATTGTCATTGATGTCAAAAGATTAATGTTGCCATTAATGTCATATTACAACATTACAATACAGACATCATTTCCAAGATTGATTTATATATATATAGGTTTACAAGTATATTAAAAAAAGGGTGCATGTGAAAAAGTAAAAAATGAAATGGTGGCTTCAAACTCATGGGTTTGGGTAATTTGCAATGGTATTTGGAAAAGTAAAATAAAAAAGGAGAATTAATTATTTAATGAAAGGACACATCCCTTCATGAACGGTTATGAAAAAATATAAAAAGAGATAGTATTGAGAGAAAGTCTGTGAATGCAAGGTGTAGTAAAATTTTAAGAAGTGGATGAGAAAAGATTGAATACCAATTCCAAAATGAAACAATTGTGAAATCAGTTTCAAGTCATCTTGGCATTTTCACGATAATTTTAAAATATTTTTTTTTCGAGATGTTTCAGACCTTAAAATTTTGCATAGACTAAGGAGAGATCTATGGTAACATGTGGTAAAAATTTTAGATGTTGGTTCTCTTTTATTTCATAGATATGTCCTGTGGAAGTTAGGGTTCCTCAATGCTCCTGAAATCGGTTTCAAATAGGTCAAATTGACACTTTCGCTATAACTTATTTTCTAGGATGTTTCAGACCTTAAAATTTTGCAAAATGGAGGAGAGATCTATGGGTACATGTGGTAAAACATTCAAATGTTGGTTGGCTATACTTTCAGAGATATACCCTGTGGAATTTATGGTTCTTGAATGCTCCTAAAATCAGTTTCAAACAGGTCATCTTGGAACTTTCGCTATAACTTATTTTATGAGACATTTTAGAACTTGCAATTTTATAGAGATGGGGGTGATATATCTAGGTACATGTGGTAAAAATTTCCAATGTTGGTTCAATAAAATTTCATAGATATGCGTTGTGGAAGTTAGCGTTCTTAAATGTTCCTGAAATCAGTTTCAAACATGTCAGTTTGGAATTTTCCCTATAACTTCTTTTCTAGGAATCTTCAGACTGTGAAAATTTCAGAGGATATAGGGGACATATAAAAGTACATCATGTTAAAATTTCAGATGTTGGTTCACTGTACTTTCTGAGATATGCTCTGTGGAAGTTAGGGTTCCTGAATTCTCTTGAAATAAGTTTTAAACATGTAAGTTTGACATTTTCACTATAATTTATTTTCTAGGACTCTTTAGACTGTGAAAATTAAGAGAGCAGAGGATACATAAAAAATTACCTCAGGTAAAAATTTTGTAATCATATTTTCATAATTGGTTGTGTGACATGTTGTACAAGTTCATTCTCGGAAATAGGCCCAAAACACCAATCTTTGGGAAAGTTACCTTTTCAAAATTCAAATTTTGGTCAGACCTGGTAAAGGAAGAAATAATGAGCAGACCTGGTGAAGGAAGAATAAATGAGTAGACCTGGTGAGGGAAAAAGCAACAAGCAGACCTGGTTAAGGAAGAAGTAGCAAGAAGACTCAGTGAATTTTGGTGAAACTCACATAAAGAGATTGGTGTCTCTTGCTACTTGGTTCTTAGTGGTGTGCATTGGTGTCTCCAGTATATTGGTTCCTACGAATATATCTAAGAGTAGGTCGGTGCCACTCAAACAAAGAGATAATTGTCTCTTGCTAAGTTGGTGGTTAATGACATGGATTGTTGTCTTTAGTATATTGGTGCCTATGAATATTTGTAAGAGTAGGTTGGTTCCTACCGAGATTTGTACCAATGGGGATTAGTGTCTCTAGTAGGTTGGTTCCTACAATTAATTATAAAGATATTGTGGTTTTCTTCTAAAAGGGTTTCCACATAAATCTTGCGTTCCATGTTCTGTAGTCTATAGATCTCATATGTGATCGATGTCTTATGGTTGATGAATGTTTGAAAAAGTAAAAAACAATGTCTTATAATGATTCACCCCCCATCTCAGTATAAGTGTGTGCTCAAAAATTGGTATTATAGAAAATTCCTTCATAAATATTCTAACCACTGGAAGGTAGATCTCGGGAGCACACATGGTTTATCAATAAGGTTTCTCCACAAACAGGTCTTTGTTGTTATACAAAACAAACTATGCCTTTTGGAGCATAAGGATGCAAAACTTTTTAATGGGTCTTGGTTTTGATATTTGGAAATTAATTGTGACTGGTTATACAACCCAAAAAACTCCACCAATATATGTGGTCGGGAAGAAGTCTAGTGGAAATAATGAAAAATCAATGAATTCCATCTTGTGTGGTCTATTAGAATACGAGTTTGTTAAGGTGATGCATTGTGGAATAGAAAAATAAATTTGGGACAAGCTTCAAAATATCTATGAAAGAGATGACAAGGTTAAGAAGGAAAATCTCCAAACTCATAAAAGAAATTTCTAGAGTCTGAAAATAAAAGACGAAGAAAATGTTGCATTTTATCTCCTTCATGTGGAAGAAATTGTCAACACCATCAAAGGACTCGGGGAAAAGGTTGAAGAATCGATGATTGCACAAAAGGTTTTAAGGTCACTCCCCTTAATATTTGATGCTAAAGTATTTTCCATTGAAGAAATGAAGGATCTTGATAAATTGACAATGGATGAATTACACAGGATTCTCACGACGTATAAAATGAGGACAAAGAAAAAAAACCCATCAAAGAGAGAAGAAACCTTCAAAGCTTCAAAGAAGAAAAAGAACAGATAACATGAATCATGAGATAGCTTTGATAATGAATCAAATGCAATGGAAGCCCATTTTGTGAGGAAACTCATGAAATGATTCGGAAAATATAAAGGTAAGTTTCCCTTTAAATGCTTTAATTATGGAAAAGTAGGACATTTTGCTGATAAGTGTCCATATGCAAAGGATGGAAATAGTGATGATGAAGAAGACCATAACGTAAAGAAAGGAAGAAAACATTATCAACACAAAAATAACCACAAACATGACAAGCATGAAAATAATAACTCTTATAAGTAGAAGAAGAGTCTATACTCGAAAGGGGTTAGTGACTCGTTTGAAGAAAGAAGTGAAAAAAAATTCGATAGTGATATACAAGAAAATCTCATTATGGAAATCGAAACAAATATTGAAGAAGACAAAGGGAAAGAAACAATGGTTTCATAAGAAGATGAACTTGTGGAAACATATGGGGAAGTGGATCCTGAAGAAGAACTCATGTCTGCCTTAATTAGTACAAAAGAACATAAAAATGGCAAAATTGAAAACTTCAAAAGGTTGTAACTTTTAGTTCAGAAATCAAAATGAGACATGAGTATAGTCATTGGAAAGGTAATCTACTGGAAAAATAAGCTTAGGAAAAAGAATTTGAAACAAAAGGAGCAACTGCAGAAATATGCAGAAGATGATCGTGATTCAAAAGCCAAAATGTCACAAATCCTTGAAGAAACATAGAATATTATTATCAGCCTAACGATTCAACTAGAAGAGGCAAAAAAGACAAATGAGGTGGTGAGAATCCAGTGAAAGAAAAAGGAATAAAATTGCAAAGAGCTAGAATATGAAATTGTTTCCTTAAGAAAGGAATTGGGGAAAACAACTATTAAGTTCAATAGAAGCTTGAGGTTTGAAAAGAGTATCGAAATCTTAGATAATATCATCAATTGTCAAAGGTCTCCATTCATTAAGATAGGTCTTGGATAGATTGTGGTTGGATTGATGGATGGTCATGGAATCATTTGACCAGATGTTTGAGGACTTCATATCATTGTGTATCATTAGTTGTACAATACTACAGTGTTCCTCTTACTTACTAATGATTTCCTTCGAATTTGGTGACCTTGGATTGACTCGACATGGTAGTCGACTGGAGTTTCGATTGAGTATTATTCGAATGAGTTTCGATTAAGTTGTCTGCCAACTGAAATTTTTGATGAGAACTATTGATGTTACTTATTGATCCCTCAAGTAGGGGAATACTTGAATTTGTTTATATGAAAACCCAACTAATGTATTCTTGTTGACATGATTGTTTCTTTTTAAATTGAGTTGGATTTTTTGAGACCAACTGAATCATGTTTGACTATTGTTGGAGATGAAGTATTGCTTATGATGGATATATAGACTGTTTGGATTGACAGAGACTGATTATCTTGCGTTGTTGGTGACAATGTTCAAACTTCTTCAGGAGTGTTTCTGTAATGTGTTTGAGTAGTTTTTGTAGTCAGAACAAATTAAGGGACATGCAGTTGGGAGTAATATCCATCTCATCAAGACACTAAGTTCTTAAGGAAAAGCAAAAGTTCAGGGTGAGCATCCCTTTTCCATTGATGTCAAAGAGGGAGAGTTGCAGAAAGGGGGACAATTCTTTTCTTTTCTCAGAGATTTTTAGGAAGGGGGAGAATTCTTTCTATGCCTGGTGGACTATGTGTTTCATTGCAAGATTTCCATCAATGACAAAAGGGGAGATTGTTGGAATTATTTTCATTGAGGCCAAAGGATTAATGTTGTCATTAATGTCATATTACAACATTACAATACACACAATATTTCCAATATATATATATATATATATTAAAAAAGGGGTGCATGTGAAAAAGAAAAAAAATAAAAATGAAATGGTGGTTTCAAACCCATGAGTTTAGGTATTTTCCCATGGTATTTGTCCATGTATTTGGAAAATTAAAATAAAAAAGATGAATTAATTATTAAATGAATTGACATGTCCCTTCATGAAGGGCTATGAAAAAGTATAAAAATAGATAGTATTGAGAGAAAGTGTGTGGGTGCAATATGTAGTAACATTTGAAGAAGTGGATGGACAAATATTGAATATATTTCCAAAAGGGGAGAGTTGCAAAATCAGTTTCAGGTCATCTTGGCATTTTCACGATAACTTTTTTTATCGGATGTTTCAGGCCTCAACATTTGTTGAAATAGAGGAGAGATCTTTGGGTATATGTGGTAAAAAGTTTAGATGTTGGTTCGCTATACATTTTGAGATATTCCCTATGTAAGTTAGTGTTCTAGAATTCTCTTGAAATTAGTTTCAAAAAAGTAATCTTGGTACTTTTCCAATAACCTTTTTTTCTAGGACGTTTCAGACCTTGAAACCTTGCAAATATGGTGGAGATATCTATGTATACATGTGGTCCAAATTGCAGATGTTGGTGTACTATACTTTCATATATATTCCATGTGGAAGTTAGGGTTCTTGAATGCTCTTGAAATCAGTTTCAAACAGGTCAGCTTCGAACATTCACTCTAACTTATTTTTTGGGATGTTTCAAACCTTGAAATATTGTAGAGAAGGAGGAGCGATGTCTAGGTACATGTGTTAAAAATTTTATATGTTGGTTTGATAGAATTTTGGAGATATTCTCTATGGAAGTTAGGGTTCTTCAATGCTCCTAAAATCCATTTCTAACAGGTCAGTTTGGAATTTTCACTATAACCTCTTTTCTAGGACTCTCTAGATTGTGAAAATTTCATAGAACAAAGGAGACATAAAAGTACCTCAGGTAAAAATTTTAGATGTTGGTTCAATATACTTTCTGATATATGTTATGTGGAAGTTAGTGTTCTTGAATGATCCTAAAATCATTTTCAAACAAGCCAGTTTGTCATTTTCACTATAACCATTTTTCTAGGACTCTTCAAACTATGAAAATTTTGGAGAATAGAGGAGACATACAAAATTACCTCAGGTAAAAATTTCAGAATCATGTTTTCAAAATTGGATACGTGGAAGATTGTACAAGTACATTTTTGGGAAGAGGCCCAAAACAACAAGCTTTGGGATAATTACCATTTGGAAATTCAAATTTTGGTCAGACTTGGTAAAGGAAAAAGTAGTGAGTAGAATCGGTGAAGGTAGGAGTAATGAGTAGACTTGGTGAATGCAGAAACAACAAACAGACCTGCTGAAGGAAGAAGTAGCAAGCAGACTCGGTGAAGGTTGGTGCAACTCACAAAAAGAGATTGGCGTCTCTTGCTAATTTGGTTCTTAGTGGTGGGGATTGGTGTCTATGAAGATATGTAATAGTAGGTCGGTGGACTTCAAACAAAGGGATTGGTATCTCTTTCTAAGTCGATGCCTAGCGGTGGAGATTAGTGTCTTCAATAGATTGGTGTCTACGAGGATCTATAAGAGTAGGTTGGTTCCTACCAAGATTTGTTCCAATGAGGATTGGTGTCTCTAGTAGTTTGGTGCCTATAAATATATGTAATAGTAGGTTGGTTCCTACAAAGAATTATAAAGAGAAGTTTTGTGTTTTCTCCCAAAAGGGTTTCCATGTAAATATTTTGTTCCATGTTATGCAATTAATAGATCTCATATGTGATTGTTTTATTATGGTTGATGAATTTTTGAAAAAGTAAAAAAATGGGCTTATACGGATTCACCCCCCCTCTCAGTATAAGTGTGTGCTCAACATTAGTTTCCTTAGGTATAAAAGTGTGCAACTCTAAGATGCTTAAAGATAAGATTTTGAGGATCTCATAGAAAACCCATGTCACTATAGGTGAAACTTTGTTCACCATGATTTTTTCTTTAATTATAGCCATTATCCCTATGGAATAACTCATTTGATATGGAGCATAGGATTTCAATCCACAATTTTAAAATGCATTCTAAGACTCTTATGTTGCTAGGTATGACTTGTCTCATCAATAGGGTTTGCTCAATCACTTTCTATCATGTTTAGTTTCATTCCATCTCTGTTTTGATTGTTGGCATCAATTTTTTTGTGCACATGCAAGTCACTTCATGATTGTATTATGGGCCAACTTGTTTAAATGGTGCTACACTCAATACTTATGAATGAAGCATTTTTAGATAATCTCAAAGAGAAAAAATGTTAGCACTAAGCACATTTACAAATGCACACATAGATAAATCATATCTATAACCTGGGTATGATTAGCACATAGTGGGCTTGCGAATGTTGTGTTTAGTGTTGAAATATCTATGTAACAAAAAACTTTTGATTATAAAGAAATATTAAAGTACAAAAATAATGACAACATTGAATTGGTGTCTATGAAGGTGCTAAGAATAGGGTGCAATCTCATTTTTCAATTGTTAAAGTATAATATAGGGATTATTGTACACAATCTATGCTATTAAAACTACCTTCTCTACCACATTGTTATCCTTGAAAACTTGTTTGGATGGATTTTGTTTTTGCATGCTAGTTATCAACATAATTTGCTAATTTCCCAACTTTATCCGTTGAAACTTTGGAAATTAATATATACATATCCTTTTGGTTCCATGTTGCCTAATGTGATATCAGTTAATGTATACATCCAAAGTATGTTATACATGTTGTGTATCTTTGTTTTGGCTTCTTGAGTGGTTGTTATTGTATCTGTATGTAATCAACACCCCAATGAAGAATTTTTAATAGTACTAAGGATTACAATTTTAAGATGCATTTATTTTTTCTTTATGTTGTTGTTTGTGCATGGTTCTCATTTTCTATCTTGATTTCCCCAATCAGAATAATTTTCCAACTAATTTTCTTGTGTTGTGTATATACTATACCTTTCTCTAAGAAAATATTTCTTAATGTTGAATGGTAAAAAAGAAAATATTTGTCTTTGTATGGTTTCCAATTTTTCTTAAGTGCACTTATGTTGTTGCTTGATATATTTGAATCATATTCTGAGTGTTGATTCCCTTTCCCTTGCCCTCAACCTCTTATTATTTTATTGTTGACATCCATAACACCCCCAACCATCCCATGCCGAGAATGCTACCAAAAACACTCTCTACTCAGTTTTCAAACTCTAATATACATATATATCTAATGCAAATTTTAACAGACAAAATTTTTTTTCTCATACAGATATTCATGTGGAAGTGATAATAAACACATACAATTCTGATCAACTTCAGACATATACTTAAACACATCATGAAAAATTATACAGTCAATACTCATAACATTATAACACATGTGCAAGATACACAACATACAATTAACATAGAATTGGTACTTATATTTTTATGAAAAGATCATCGACTGCGTGCAGACCTTCCATGTACCTCCTAGCCTTAGACCACGCTACTCCAAAATATCAGCAGTGGTTCACCCCCAAGCTGTGACTAAACTCCACCCAGGGTAAATGAAATTCGTAGGCAAGGCTGAGACTACTAAAAGCTACACAATGCAATAGGAAGGATTCCCTCCAAGAAGCCTACTTACGCCCACTGCTCACAAACTCTTATTCCCCACATGCTTGTCCCACCCCGAGAATATATACCTTCATTGTTCCACAGTCCATTGACTGCTCCACTTCCCTTCCAGGGATTCAGCAACAGGCCATATCAGGAATTCTTACAGCTATGTACCTATTGTTGGACTCCCTCCAAGAGAAATCACTTCCCCAACAAACTCTCTCACCTAGGGAAATTTTCTCACAGGCATGACAACCTGATTATTCAACCCATGGGCCTGATAACCCACCTCTTCAAACCACAGGCTTGGCAACCTGCTTCTTTTGCCAAACTCTTAAATCAACCAGGTAACCACCATAGCAAAAACAGGTAAGGAAAAGGACGGCTCAACAAATTACAGATATTCACGATGGTAGAGGGTTCAACAATGGTGGAAAAGGAAGACTGTGTGCCTTCTCAATGCGTGAGTGAATGGGAAAAGGATGGAAATAATCGTGAGTAAATGAGTGAGGAGAGATGGAAATACTGGTCCGAATGGTTAGAGTGAACTTGTGAGGAAATATGGAAAGAATGGTTAGAATGCTCGAGAGAATTACGCAACACACCTACCTCAGCAGGGTCTGCTTGACCTCTCGGTCTTTGGATATTCCTAGTTTCCTGAGCCGAAATGGATGTTTAGTTCCCACTGGAACCTTCAATGCATATAATACCACAGGTCCTTATAGAAGTTATGCCCGCGTGAACAAGCACTAGGTGCGAAATTCTACTCCATGTGACCACTGGTGTGACCACTAGCTTAACCCAAAGAGGTGGATTCAGACTTTGGAAAAAGGGATAAGAGTCAACTTGACTCCTCCGCTTCTTGAAACCCTGAAATCGGCTAACGGTCCTTAGCTCCTCCCTTATGCTTCCACCATATGACCTCCAGCAAAATCCCAGGGCCTCTCCTCCGAGCGCATCGGGATTTTGTGACTCATGAGTTCACGATTAAACTCTTATCCCTTTTTCCAAAGTCCAAAATCACAACTTCCTTGCTATAGATCGACGGTCCTGAATCGCCCACGATCTGACAGTTTAGATTCTTGTTTTGCGAAGTCGGGACTTCACAACTTGCAACTTCCAAGTTGTCCTTTCCTCCATGAGCTCAACTCTAGAAATGTCGAAACTCCAATCTCCAATAAACAACTCTCGTTGATCCAGATCTAACGACTGCTATCTCTCTCGAGCTTGCAAGTTTGGAAAGACACTCGGTCTTAACCTTCCCACTAATCTATTGGATCCAATGGTCCATGTATATCTGCGGTTCTCCCTTTGAGAATTCCCTCTATCCATTCAGGTTCTCAAAGACTCCTCACCAAGTAACTTGGTATCTTTCCTCCTGAGCTTGATTCTTGTTGCAAACCCAAGGGTTCTAAGGGATTCTTTCACGCACTCCTTGCGACCTTCACAATAACCTCTTATTATCTTATGGTTCCCAACTCTACGCACTCCTTGCAGACATAAGTTCTTCAACCACTTCCTTGGTTGGAAAATTCTTAGACTTCAACCTGGCCTACGCACACCTTGCACGACTCTGCTATATTGCATTTATGTTGGTATAATAATAACTCTATCTCTCCTGAGCGTTTCTGAGGTAAAACTCAGAATCTCATCAATGCACTCCTTGTGGACTTTCACTGCACTCCTTGTAGGAATTCTCAGGATGAGAAGAAATTGAAACTTATCCTCTCCCTCTCACACACTTCATACATTCAACATGAAATCATACACATAAATCATTGAAACAAATGCATAATAGAGAATATAAGAAAACTGTAAAAATACCATTCAATAGATGCAAACAATAACCACAACAACACCATGAAATTGAGTCAAAGCATTCTTATATTAACTAAAGTGCTTCTGTACATGGGTTCTATAGCAACAACTATCGTCTTATACAACTTCTACATTATTTGTTCTTCTCTCCTCTCCTATGCTCTCTTTCTCTATGCATCTCTAATCATACAATGAGAATAATGATAATACCATACATACGAGGGAGATTCCTTGAGTTTTCCCTCCTACAACTCTAATCTATCTCATCAAATTAAAAGCTACAACTACTTTACAATTATTACATTAAATGCCTCCAACCGACAGATGAGAGCACTGCTCAAGATCTGTGTTACAATTCCCAAAAAATTTAAGAGAACTTATGTCTCTCCAGATATTACATTAATGTGCCATCCTTTTGAAATTCAAAATATCTTCAAAATGTGCACTGGTGTGTATCTAGTTGTCCTCCGCTTGCGCTTTGTTGGCGATGCTCCTGCATCATACTCCTCTGGCTGAAAAATTCATGCAATCCCTTCCATGAGCTCCTACACCATCTGTCCATGTTTCTGGATATTTTCTTCACTTTCCCAACTGGCATCTTCAATCGGGTGTCCCTTCCACTTTATCAAATATTCAAAATATGATTTCCTCTGGGTCTTCTTACCAACTCTCTGATCAATGATCTTTTCCATCTGCGGCTTTTCAGCGACAGACATCTCCTTGACCCACTGAACTTCCTTTTGATTCTCTTCTCCTCTCGCTTCATATGATCTATAAGAATACATATCTGCTACGTTGAATATGGGTGATATGCCCACATCATCTGACAATTCTATCTCATAAGAATTTTCCTCAAATTTTCTCAAAATCTTACATGACCCTATCTTTTTCATCTTCAGCTTATTATATGCTCCCCTTGGGAACCTTTATTTTCTTAGATGTGCTAAGAAAAAATCTCCCACTTCGAATTGAAGTTCTCTTCTATGATGATCTTCTCTGCGCTTGTATTCCTAGTTGGAACTCTGCAACCTCTCTTTAATCTGACTGTGGAGCTCCTACATCTCTGCTGCAAAATCTTCCACTCCAACACTTCTAAACTCATTCTGCTCCAAGTCTCTCAACTTAGATATTCCTCTTGGTTGCATTCCATACATTATCTGGAATGGGCTTTGTCCTGTGCTCTGATTAGGTGAGTTGTTATATGCAAATTCCTCTTGCAGAAGAATCTGATCCCACTGACTATGATGTTCAGCTACCAAACTCCTTAATAAGTCTTTGTTGGCCCTTAGCCAAGTTTTGAGGATCCTTGGTCAGGTTTGACCTATTTTTGGGACTTCGACAAGCTGTCGAAGGAAGAGCGTAAGACGAAGCAGAGATCGCGGGATCTCGACCCCTTTTAGGGCCCTTTTTGGGATTCGGGATTATGTAATGTGTATGGGGATCTCATCCCATGGGTTTACCCATGCTTAGGCCTATTTTGTAATATATATATAGAAGCTAGGGGATGTAAGTAAGGGGGTGCTAAGTTCTATAGTTCAATCTATGTGATCAAACGTGCTAAGTGCCAAGTGGAGATTTCTTTTGTGCATATTGTATGAGGCCTGCAGAGCTTAGTGTAAGCGAGTGTAAGAGATTGAGAAGAGGCTTAGTGTTGTAACCTAGCTCAGGGAAGGAGGATCTAGCGAGGTGCACAGATCTCCTGTCCTCTACAAAGTATGGTTTTTGTGGCTCTGTGCATGTAACTGATTGAAGAAGCTAATAAAGAAGATGAAGAGTTGGTGGACATAGCCCCAGGGTGGGGGTGAACCACGTACATGTTGTGCTTCTCTACTTTTTGCGATGTATTGATGTGTTTATATGTTAAATTACTTAATGATTCGATATAGAGTAATGCTATATAGATATTTCAATGCTATGTGCTTAATAGTATGGATGAATACTAGATCTAGCCTATGTGGATGTGCTTAGTGCTTGAATATAGTAGATCTAGTTAAATACTGCAATGCTCTGTAATTAGGGTTTAAAGGCATTGTAAACTAAGACTGGATATTGATGAACTATAACTGTTAAGTTCCCTGTTAAGGTGTTACAGTCACAGATCTGTGTCTTAGTTAAGGTTGCAGACACTGGAGTCATGCAACCACCCATTCCCTCTACCTTGGGTGAGACTTCATCTACTTTGCAAATGTTGTCGAAATGGTTGGTAGTTAGGGTTTTGTTGGTGCGTTGTTGTAGCATTGAAACCTGGGTCTACCCCTGTGCCAACAAATGGTTCCGTCACCGGGACCAAAACTTTGATTGATGGGAACTGAGGAAAAATAATCTCTGTGCAAAGATCTGACTTGAAACTGTGAAAGCTTCGTGCATAGATCTGTTTCCCTAGTGCGCAACATTCCACTTGACCTGTGAAGATCTATGCCAAGAAGAAGGGTAAGATATGAAGAAAAGAGGTAAGATCTAAAAGCTCTGTGCTATGATAAAGGTAAGAATAGTGAAATTTTTTAGATCTAGTGATCTGAAAATAGAAGGCTGACTTGTTATGCTATGCAAGCACCCTCTACTTCAATAAAATAAACTTTACAGGACCTTGCTTCATGTGTATAAATATGCAAGATAAACTTATGTGTTAAACTTATGCATCTTCTTGTAAATGT
>SNQJ01S0027525.1:88481-111680 GCA_010110895.2 Picea sitchensis | reverse complement strand
ATAGAAGGCTGACTTGTTATGCTATGCAAGCACCCTCTACTTCAATAAAATAAACTTTACAGGACCTTGCTTCATGTGTATAAATATGCAAGATAAACTTATGTGTTAAACTTATGCATCTTCTTGTAAATGTTTATGTGTGAAAAATTGTTCTTTTAGATGGTTAAATATGTGCTTGAAATGAAAACACATCAACACAACTTGCAGCAAATAAACCATCAAACTCACAATAAGAACAAGCTGATCAAGGAGTTCACCCCCATACGGGCTACATCTCCTTGAGCCTCCATAATGGACTTGGCTCTCTGGGATTAATTAGTCAAAAGTTATTTTACAAGCTGCTGCTCAACTCCAATGGAAAAAAAGACTGTACCATTGAGATCAGAACACATAAAAACCCCAAAAATGACTAATAGAACTCTGAAAACGGCTCATGGCTCATCCGGGCATGACCTCTTCTACATGTGGCTATAAGCTTCCCTAAGCTTCTCTTTGGAAAAAACACCTGTAAAAGTCCTCAACAGCCTCTGAAACCTGTCCCAATGTGTTTAGAGCATATCAATTAGCCAAAAATGATTATTCAATCACAGAAAACAAACATAGGCTCACCAAACCATGTCCTCGATCAATGAGGGCTTCAAGTTCCCTGGAGCTTGCTGAAACTTCAATGGTGAAAAAATTGTAAAAGAAGTCTTCAAATGGCCTTGAAAACAACACCAATGGATCTAACACATTCAAAAACCCCTAGCTGGGCTTTTACGGCACCTCAATCGGCCAAAATATGAAGAAGTTAGGCCTCCTCCATTTTCCTCCTTCAAGCTTTCTGAAACTGGCTCTACAAAACGCACCTCTATGTGCATGAACCAAGAACACGCTCCAAAATGCACGTTAAAACCTGGCACCGAGTGGTTTCGAAAAATGGTCCAAACTGTAGGACGGTTAGGGCACCTCCAGCCCCCAACCGTCAAGCACTCGGGCACATGGTGGCATAAAACCTCGGAATGGGCGAAAAGGTGGTTAATGCCATTTTAAAAATCGTGGAACCAACCCATGCGCTCCAAAACGCGGGCACATGGCACATAACTCCATGAACGGGGGCTCCACATAAAACAAACCCCGCACATTACATAATATATGGTCATATACAAAAACCATGGTGTAATATTTAAACCCCGCGCGTATTTACAATACACGGTTATATGTGTTACCACATTATAAGCCACGCGCATATTATGTATAATATATGGTTAAAAAACTTTGGTTCATAAACTCGCGCGCACATAACATTCATCAGGCTCTATGCATGGTCGCATAGCAATGTAAACGACCACAGGCCGGGGCTTGGCCCCGGCCCGACCCCCCGCCGACCATAGCATAAGTTTAATTCAAATAAATTTTATTGCGTATATATTATAAGCAATAACGTGTGGTGTAGTGGTCGAGCTAGCTTTGTTAAGACTTTGTGCGGAGGAGAGGTCCATGGTTCCAATCCAATGGACTATCAAAATTTTGAACCACAAAACAATAGAACATTAGCCAATAAACGGGTGCCATATGGCAGCCCTTGACTGGGCCACGTGGCACCTTACCATTCACCCAAATGATGCCATGTGTCAAACACCGATTGGTCCACATGCCAGACACGTCAACTCACCGTACTGCCCAGTCGACTGTGCCATGTCATCACCGTACTTCCCAGTCACCTGTTGCGTCAGCCTGCCACGTCAGCCGCTGACGTCACCTGTGCCACATGTCACCCTTCTAGTGGTGACACGTGTCACTTCAGGATAGGCCCAACTATGCGCCAAAAAGTCCAAAACTGCATGCCACATGTCACTCCCTGAAGCTGCCACATGTCCTGTATGGACCTGCCACGTGTCTTGTATGGACCTGACACGTGTCCTGTACGGACTATATGGACTGGTACAGTCAGCATCAAATTTTTGCTTGTTTGGCTCGGCGAACAGATCGCAACATCTTCTCCATACGGACTCCATTTGAGAAAGTAAATATACTACCGGAATCAAGAAGACGAGACAGATGCAATGGAATAGTTTTCGTCGCATTCCGAACACTTTGAAATTTGAGCAAAATTTTGCCCCCTGGTCCAGATTTTGATCATCTAGGAGATTTATGCTCTACTGACGATAAGATTAGTGGAAATTTTTGTTTCTAAAGTATGAATCTAGGTATGTTTGATAAGATTTGTCCTAGCTTGAAAACTAGGGCACTGATAGATGAAAGAAGATTTGATATGAGTAGATATGATAAGAATAGTGAAAGATATGTTATACCTATGCATAGAGAGAATGTTTAGACTAACAAATGGATACAGGATCCTAGAAAGAATTTTTTGCAGGTTAGCTACTATGATCCTAGTGCGCAGTACAAGAAAGGTTGGGGATCATTTAAAAGAAAACGAGGATTAACCCTTTGTTACAGTTGCAGAAGACCAGGAGATATGGCTAAGGAATGCCCTGGCAGAAGATCTAGTTGTCTTTGTTGTAGAGCTATGGTCCATGAAGTATTGGATTTCCCTAGAATTATTGCTAAGGTTGAAAGAATGAATATGAACCAAGAAAACCATAAGGAAGATCCAGAAACTGAGATTATGGCAGAACCCCAGAAAGAATCAAAGAAAGTTTTGCTACAGATGAAAGAAACCCGGAATGACCACCGACATATCAGCTTATCAGAGATTTTCAAAGAAAATCAATGCATTGAAGCAAGAATAGGAGACTTCAACATTGACTGTGTTCTGGATGAGGAAACACAGGTGAATATCATGAAAGAAAGAACTTGGGAACTTTTAGGGGAGCCTGCTATAATTCCTTCAATAGGAGGAATAGGATTATTCAGAGGAAATATGATAACCCTATGTGGAAGACTTACCTAGATATCTATGAGTGCTCATGGAACTTCGACAGAGGAATATTTTGAGGTTGTTAAATTTATTGAGAAAAACACTCCATTTACTATGTTACTAGGAAAACCTTGGATCGAGAAGGACCAGACTAGAAGGAAAGAAGAAGAAGTCTTAGAGCAGAAAAAGTAAGAATTAAAATATTTCATGACTAGGAGGATCGTGCACTTGATTGAGGAACAGGAGAATAGATCGAAGCTATTTAACTTGGATGTCGAAGTTGCAATAACACAAGAATATTTGCAGAAGATTGAAGTACCTATCCTAGATAGAGAAGAAGTATTACCCTTGAATCTTAGGAAAGAATCTCAACAACGTGAAGTTACTATGCCAAAAGAAGACAAGAATCAGAATGGAAAGAGAAATAATGAGATGAATCTCACCGGAAAGAAGGCTCAAAAGCTTAGCAAGAAGAGAGAAAATATCGGAAAGCTACAGAAGGTTCCAGAGGGAACTTCGCAAAGGGAAAATTTACAAAATAGGAACTTCGTCGAGATATCAGAACAATGTCACATGGCACTTCGCTATAACGAAGAAATATAGTCGTTGGGAACAATATAACTGTTAGACCGACACCTCGAATGGGTAGAAAGGAATTTATGGTCAGACAACTCACCATTAGACCATTGGGACCGTGCCGTAACGGACATAACTGAGTTAATGGAGGCTTCTCATCCATTGGAGAGATTTGTTGCTTCGTTATCTATTTATTCTATCGAACCTTGCACCGAGAACACTTTTGCTAACTGTGAATCTGAGCCCATAGATTAGTTGATTCTGCACAGTGATCATCGTGCTATCACCATCCGTCCTGTTGCATTGACTAGTTACTCTTCAAACCTGAGAGATTCAACCACGAGCGTGTATGTCAAAAGAAATTAGCGCAGTTGAAGAGACTATGAAGGAGGTACTCATTTACCTCATGATTGAAAGAGTAATGTCTGTGTGTGTACAAGCATCGTCGGTGAGAGGAGTGCAAGCCTCCCCATCGACTGCTTGCGGATTCGAGCCATTCTGACCAACAGAAGAGAAGAGAACCAAGCACAGAGATGACCTAGCAAATGTGAAGCTGATCCCTACCATATTGCTCGCTTACATCCCGCCTCTGGTCGACGTGGTGGGTCACGATAGTGTACCAAGAGATTTCGAGTACACCATGGTTACTGCATACCTTTCGAAGGGGATACGCACAGTAAGATCACATCAGGACAAGATCACATTGTTGAAGTTCAGTGATTTCAACCTCAGAGATCGAAAGAACTATAGCATGCTCACCCCATACAAATACTTGACCAAGNGGACGATGAACCTCGCACAGTCCACCTTACTGATTGTAATGAAAATCCCACACTTTGGAAGGCACCAGGAAGTTAACGCCTGTGTCAAACTACTACTTTCATGTTACCATGGCAGCTACTTATGGATCAACCTCTGTATGACAGTTGATCCAACGTTGATCCATAGGATCACATGATTGAGTATGCAAGGACCTGATCTGCAGGACTTCTATATAAGAAAATCCATAGATCATGCACTAGCACAAAATATCAAGGATACATACGGTGATGTTGAGAAGGGGACACAAGGCTACAAGGTAGCCTCAATCCAGAATGGTGCATTGTGCCTAACATGTCAGTTAATTGCAGGGAATCTAGTACGAAATAACTGACCCACGTAAGTCACAGGCTTTTTTGTTGAACTTGTAGGGAAGTGCGTGGAAGGTCTATAGATGAACTAGGCAAAGTACATAGTTAATAAGCTTGAACTGGACTGCTGCGAAGCACAAGATGAGGGCTATGAATTCCATTTTAGCTGGCTCCTGATCCTCATTGAGTTGGTTTCTTACGAAATTCCAGAAGGTGTGACCTTCTCGGACATCGATCCATTTGAGTCGCTTGCTGTGAAGTTCACAATGCTCTAGTACTCGAGCGATATGAGAAAACAATGGCAGTCGAATGTTGTTTTTCACACATATTACCTCCAGCTGAAGAGATCCATCGAAGTTGAACCTTGCATGACTCCGAACACCCTACAGAGGTTTTGAACCTTGATGAAGTTCTGCGCAGATCGACACTTCATCTACATTACAGTGCGAGCAGACGAGCATAAGGAGATTTAGTCGTACTACAAGCTCACTGAAGAGGACTTTGAGGAGATCACTAAGGACTAGTCAACAGACCTCCTTATTCTCGCAGACCCTGCAGAGATGTCTGACCCTGATAGCCTAGAGACCACGCACAAAGAACATGATACACCCAGACCCAATAGAAGGAAGAAGATCGAAGAGGTCCAAGACTTAAGCAACGCCTCAGGGAAGATTTCTTCAGTATCACCTGACCGAGGGGGTAATGATGAAGTAGAAGAGATAAATGGAAAAGAAGCTGAACAAAAACAAAGAAAAGTAACACCGCCTAGAGATGAGACCGATCCCCCAAAGCAAAGGAAGATTTCTCCCCCGAAACCTTCTTCCCGGAAGAAATCTAGAGCCACCGTGACCAAGATGCAGACTGTACTTACTACTGATGATTTTGAATTCATCATAGCATCCATAAACGATGCCTCGCAAGAAATCATGGAGAAACAAGAAGCCAAGAAGGAGGAAATGTATGATAGAATTGAGGTCGAACTTCGAGGGGTACAACAGGCCCTTCAGTCTAGTCGCATAGAGTCCACTGCATCCCTGCCATTGGGAGAACCAGAGTTGGGAGATGAGCCAGCCCAACTCCATTGAATAGTAGATGCAATCTAAGCTCGCCTTCGTCAAGCACAAGAAGAAACAGAACAAGCCACCTAGGCCTTGAAGGAAGTGCAAGGAGTACTCATAGAACAACTATGAGTTGCAGAGCAAGAAAAGGTTTCTCTCCAGGCAAAATTGGAAGAGGAGAAAACAAAGATGTAGCAAGAAATAGAACATTTGCTCGCAGAGACACTCGAAGTGAAAGAAGTAGTCAATGGAGCACTTCGCTTTGTGATAGGCTTAGAGCCACATGCATAAGACTGAGTTACGCATCAAGTAGAGCAACTCGTAGAAGCTATCCAGTAGCTACAACAACGAATAACAGACTTAGATCTCTGCACAGTTCCCGACACTCCGTAGGATGTAAGGGATCAAAGAGAAGAAACTGCTCGAAGCGCAGTTGAAAGAATCAGGGGCCTCGTCATGGAATGTAAGCACTTAAGTGATCATAGTGCCCAGATGTATGAGCGAATCACTAAGAATCCATAACTGAAGACACTGGAGTCACAACTCTAAGAGGCGAAGTATCAAGTAGAAACAATACAGGCGCAGTTGAAGCCCCTGCCAGCTATTCAAAGGATGAAGCGATCCCAAGAGCAACGCACTGCCCAACAACAGGTCCACACCATTTAGAGAAAATTCATGGAAGTGACTCAGAGGCTCCAACCTGTACAAGACAAGGCTTACCAACTGTTCATAGAGATCGAAGGTCGAGGAGAAGAACTAGAGAAAGTCATCACTGCAGCTGAACAAGGCCTAGAGGGACCTGTCAACGAAGCAATCATACAAGAGTTTTCTGAACAGGAGGTCGTGGCACAACAACAAGTTGAAGCAGCTCGAGCCAAGCTTGAGGCTTTTGAAACTGAGCTACCCATATCATAGTGACTTAGGACGAGTCATAGGTGAGTGTTGGGGGCATGTTGTCCCTTGACCAAGTTTTGAGGATCCTTGGTCAGGTTTGACCTATTTTTGGGACTTTGACAGGCTGTTGAAGGAAGAGCGCAAGATGAAGCAGAGATTGTGGGATATCGGCCCCTTTTAGGGCCCTTTTTGGGATTCGAGATGATGTAATGGATATAGGTATGTCATCCCATGGGTTTACCCATGCTTAGGCCTATTTTGTAATATATGTATAGAATCTAGGTGATGTAAGTAAGGAGGTGCTAAGTGCTAGAGTTCGATCTAAGTGATCGAAGGTGCTAAGTGCTAGAGTTCGATACATGTGATTGAAGGTGATAAGTGATAGAGTTTGATCTATGTGATCGAAAGTGCTAAGTGCTAGAGTTCGATCTATGTGATCGAAAGTGCTAAGTGCTGAGTGGAGATTGCTTTTGTGCATATTGTATGAGGCTTGCAGAGCTCATTGCAAGCGAGTGTAAGAGATTGAGAAGAGGCATAGTGTTGTAACCTAGCCCAAGGAAAGAGAATCTAGTGAGGTGCGCAGATCTCCTGTCCTCTACGGAGTAGGGTTTTTGTGGCTCTGTGCATGTAACTGATTGAAGAAGCTAATAAAGAAGACAAAGAGTTGGTGGATGTAGCCCTAGGGTGGGGGTGAACCACATACATGTTGTGTTTCTCTACTTTTTACGATGTATTGATGTGTTTATATGTTAACTTTCTTAGTGATTCGATATAGAGGAATGGTAGATAGATATGTTAATGATATGTGATTAATAGTATGGATGAATACTATATTTGGCCTATGTTGATGTGCTTAGTGCTTGAATATGGTAGATCTGGTTAAATACTGCAATGATATGTAATTAGGGTTTAACTGCGTTGTAAACTAAGAATGGATATTGATGAACTATAACTGCTAAGTGACCTGTTAAGATTTTACAGTCACAGATATGTGTCCCATATTAGGTTATAGACACTGGAGTCCTATAAACACCCTTGCCTCTACCTTGGGTGAGACTTCATATTCTTTGCAGGTGTTGTCGAAAGGGCCGGTAGTTAGGGTTTTGTTGGTGCATTGTTGTAGCGTTGAACCCTGGGTCTTCCCCTGTGCCAATAGTCTCCCAAACTTTAATTTACTACCTCAATTTGTCCATCCATCTGAGGGTGATATTTTGATCTAAAAGATAAATTCGTCCCCATATTCTTCCATAGTGTCCTCCAGAAATGACTAATAAATTTGGTATCTCTATCCGAAATAATACTCTTGGGTAAACCATGAAGTCGAACAACTTCTTTGAAAAACAGATTTGCAATGTGTGTTGCATCACTGGTTTTCTGACATGGAATGAAATGTGCTATTTTTGAGAATCTGTCGACTACCACGAATATGGAATCACAACCTCTCTATGTCCTCGGTAGTCCTAACACAAAATCCATGCTTACTACGTCCCACAACCTCTCTAGTATTGGAAATGGTTCATACAACCTTGTATTTTGTCTTTTCCCTTTTGCGTGCTAGAAAATTCTACATCTGTTCACATATTTCTTGACAACTATCCTCATCCTTGGCCAATAATACAAACTATTCAATTGCACAAATGTTTTATCATGGCCGAAATGTCCAGCCAATCCTCCACTATGATTTTCCTTCAAAAGGTTTTCTCTCATAGAAATCTTCGGGATACACAACTGATTTCCTTTGAACAATAGTCCATCCCGAATTAAATATTCAATCCATTGGCCTCTATCTCTCAAAACAGGATTCTCACATGCTTCATAAGAATCCTTGAAATATGAATCATCTCTGTAAGTTTCCTTAAGGCTATCAAAACCTAAGGTCTTCACATGAAACTCCTACAGAAACCTTGTTAGCATTTCCATAAATGTGCTTTATAACAAAAGTAAAGTTCTACATAAATTCAACCCATTTTGCATGTTTTTGTTTCTGTTTCTCTTGTCTGGTTATAAACTGTAAGGCCTGGTTGTCGCTATACAAAACAAACTCTTTCGGAACCAGGTAGTGCCTCCATTTCTTCAGTGCTTGTATGATTGCATAAAGTTCTTTATCATACACGAAATAATTTATTTTCGCATTATTCAGATTCTCACTGAAGTATGCAACTGGTCTATTATCTTGACTTAAGACTGCTCCAATCGCAAATCCACTTGTGTCACATCTCACTTGAAATGTCTTACTGAAGTCTGGCAGAACCAGAAATGGCTGTCTAGTTATCTTCTCTTTCAACAAATTGAAATTTTTCTCCGCTTCCTCTATCCAATGAAAATATTTATGTCTTTTCTTGACTGGGTCCATCATTGATGCACAAATTCCACTAAAATTCCTGATGAACTTCATGTAGAAACTGGCTAATCCATGGAATCTTTTGAATTCAAAGATATTCCTTGGCAACGACCATTCTTTGATTGCTCTTACCTTTTTAGGATCCATCTTCAACTCATTCGAAGAGATCACGAACCCCAAATAAATTTGTTTTGTCTTCATAAAAGACGACTTCTTCAGATTTATAAGAAACTTCTCTTACTGCAACCTCCTCATCACTAGACTTAAATGTCTCAAATGTTCTTCCTCAGTCTTACTGAAGATCAGTATATCATCAAGATACACAATTACAAACTTTCCAATGAATTCTTTCAAGACTTCGTTTATTAGTCTCATAAAAATAGTTGGTGCATTCGTCAAGCCAAATGGCATGGCAAGCCATTCATACAATCCCTCATTCGTCTTGAGTGTTGTCTTCCATTCATCACCTTCCCTCATTCTAATCTAATGATATCCACTCTTCAAATCAATTTTTGAAAAAAACTTTGCTCCACTCAAGAAATCCATCAAGTCATACATATTAGGTAAAGGAAATCTATACCTGATGGTGATTTTGTTTATAGCCCTCAATTCTATACAGATTCTCCATCCACCATCCTTCTTCGAACTTAACACTGTTGGCACAACGCATGGACTCAAGATTTCTTTGATCAATCCTTTGTCCATCAAACCCTAGACTTGCTTCTTAACCTCTTCATTCTCCTGCAGTGTCAATCTATACGGTGCCTTTTTTGATAAACTCGCTCCTGTTATAAGGTCAATATGATGGATTATACTTTTGATGGGCGGCAACGAACAAGGTAAATTGTCCACCTCTATATCAGCGAAATTCTCCAATAGTTCCTGAATGTCCTTAGGTAGATCATCTATTGAGGTACTAGTCAAGATGACTCTAGGTTTTCTCACCACATCAAACTACATTTCTTCGTCTTTCTTGACTTCATACAGAAGTTCCTTCCCACTCATGAGAAGTATAATGTTGCTTTTTTCTTCTTTCACCTTCTTGTCCTCATCCTACCATTCCTCTCCAAGGTGTATGTGTTCTTTCTTCCGTCATGAATAACGTTTCTGTCATATTGCCACAGCCTCCCCAACAAAAGATGACAGACATCCATAGGAATAACATCACATAAGATCTCATCTCTATATCCCCCTATCTTAAATTCAACTAAACATTGTTTAGTGACAATTACCTGATGTCCCTTTTGCAACCACGAAAATTTGTATGGGCTTGGATGTGCAGCTATTTCCAATTCCATCTTTTCCACCATTTCTGTGGATACTAGATTATCCATGCTTCCACTGTCAACTATCACCTTGAATACCCTATGCTTGGTCTTCCAAGAAGTTCTAAATAAGTTGTTCCTCTGGACTGGATTCTCCATCTGTTTCTATGGCTTCAAGAGAATTTTCCTCATCATTAAGGATCTTCCACCTTCTGCATCGTCTGCCTCAACATTTCACCTTTGTGCTTATGAAATGTGAGCTTCACCTCCTCCATCCATTTTTCTTTTGGGACATTCAAAATATTTGTGTCCTATCTTTCCATAGACAAAACACTTTATTTCACCTCCTCTGCCTCTTCCTCTTTCTCTTGCTCTAGGAAAAGTGTTCCTATCAGCATATTGTCCTCCTTGTGAGCTTCCTCCCCTTTCTGGGTGGTTATGAGGTTTCTTTTCTTCATCCTTGGGCTTCTGTACTCTATCCTAGGAAATTTCTTTTCCTCTACTCTGACTTCTACCTCTTCCTCTCTGACCTTGCTTTCGGTCCAATTTCACTTCTTCCTTTGAAGCAATCTAATAAGCATCTTCCACATTCCTGATTTTCACCATGCTCATCTCATCTTGAATCTCATATCTTGGGCCATTCAAGTATTTGATGACTTTTTCATCATCACTCTCACAATGACCAACTCTGATGTTTAACCTATAAAATTCTTCAGTGTATTCCTTCATTGTCATCCCTTTCTATCTCTAATTTTTCATTCTTCGAAATAGATTTATTTGGTAATCTCTGGGTATGAATTTGGCATTCATCTTGGTGACCATCCTGTCCCATATTTTAATTCTTTGTTTTCCTTTGCAACGCCTGCCAGCCTGTATTTCATCCCACCACAGTGTTGCATACCCTTTCAGTCTAGTGACAACGTGATTTAATTTCTTATCTTCTTCGATATCCTCATAGTTGAAGTATTTATCTAGATCTCTAAACCAATCTAGCAGCTCCTCAACATCTAAGTTTCCTTCATACATCGGGATGTCGATTTTTTCTCTAGAACCTATCCTTGCAACATATTTGAATAGATGTTCCTCTGCAACATATTTAGCTACAACTTATTCTTCAGCTTCAGCTTCATTTTCTCTTTCAGCCTCACTGATATCTCCAGTATTAGGTGTTCATCTCTGTGTTGTCTCCATAGCATCCAATCGAGCATGAAGTTCTCTCATTTCCCTTTCCATAGGTGGATTGGGCATAGGTCTCTCTTGACGTGTCCTTGGCGGCATTGTTTCAATCTGTCCATGCAGAATTCAAATCACAACTTTCCTTCTGTCCTCTCTTGCCTACAAAAAACAATGATTGTAAGCTCTGATACCACCTGATGCAACACCCCTACCTGAACAGGGTCTGCTTGACCTCCCGGTCTTAGATCTTCCTATTTCCTTGAGCCGAAATGGATCTTTAGTTCCCACTGGAACCTTCAATGCATATAAAACCATGAGTCCTTCTAGAATTTACGCTCACACGAACAAGCACTAGGCATGAACTTCTACTCCACATGACCACTAGTGTGACCACTAGCTTAACCCAAAGGGGCCTTCCAGTTCGCGACTTCGCGTTTCACGATTTCGGGATTCCTGCTATGAGTCACCCCGACTCCTCTGCTTCCCAAAACCCCAAAATGGGCTAATGGTCCTTATCTCCTCCCTCATACTTCCACCATACAACCTCCATCCAAATCCCCGAGCCTCTCCTCCAAGCGCGTTGGGATTTTGTGACTCGTGAGTTCACGATGCGACTCTTCACCCTTTTCTGAAGTCCGAATATGCAACTTCCTTGCTACGGATCGACGGTCCTGAACCTCCCACGATCTGACGGTTCAGATTCTTGCTTCGCGAAGTTGGGACTTCACAAATTGCAAATTTCAGGTTGTCGTTTCCTCCACGCTCTCGACTCCCAAAATGTTGAAACTCCAATCTCCAATCAACGACTCTCATTGATCCAAATCTAATTGATTCTATCTCTCTTGAGCTTGCGAGGGTGGAAAGACACTCGGTATTAACCTCCCCACTGATCTACTAGATCCAACGGTCCACGAATATCTGCATTTCTCCCTCTAAGAATTCCTTCCGTCCGTTCAGGTTCTCAAAGACTCCTCACCAAGTAACTTGGTGTCTTTCCTCTTGAGCTTGATTCTTGTTGAAAACCTAAGGGTTCTAAGGGATTCTTGCACGCACTCTTTTCATCCTTCACAATAACCTTTGATTATCTTATGGTTCCCAACTTTGCGCACTCCTTGCAAACAAAAGTTTTTCAACTTCTTCCTTGGTTGGAAAAGTCTCAGATTTGAACCTGGCCTGCGCACACCTTGGATGGCTCTGTGCTATATTTCACTTCTGTTGGTATAATAACAACTCTATCTCTCTTGATATTTTCTGAGATAAAACCAAGAACCTCATCAACACACTCCTTGCGGACTTTCACTGCACTCCTTGCAGGAATTCTCAGGACAAGAAGAAATTGAAACTTATCCTCTCCCTCTCACAGACTTCATACATTCAACATGAAATCATACACATAAAGAATTGAAACAAATGCATAACAGAGCATATAAGAAAACTGTAAACATACCATTCAATAGATGCAAACAGTAACCACAACAACACCATGAAATGGGTCAAAGCATTCTTATATTAACTCAAGTGCTTCTATACATGGGTTCTATAGCAACAACTATCTACTTATACAACTTCTACAGTCTATGTTCTTCTCTGCTCTCCTATTCTCTCTTGATCTACGCTTCTCTACTCATACAATGAGAATAATGATAATACCATACATACGAGGGAGCTTCCTTGAATTTTCCATCCTACAAATCTAAGCTATCTTATCGAAATTAAAGGCTACAACTACTTTACATTTATTACATTAAATGCCTCCAACCGACAGATGAGAGCACTGCTCAAGATTTGTGTTACAATTCCCAAAACATTTAAGAGCACTTATGTCTCTCCAGAAATTACATTAATGTGCCATCCTTTTGAAATTCAAAATATCTTCAAAATGTGCACTGGTGTGTATCTAGCTGTCCTCCACTTGTGCTTTGCTGGCAATGCTCCTGCATCAGAGCGCCCCCCCACAATGATGGAATTTCCCACATAAATCTTCACGCGTCCTGGATGACACTTGGATGTCCAAGAGCTTGTTCCTCTCCCCAAAGGAACTTAAGATAACATGGTTTATTTCCCAAACTTTAATAATTTAGGAAATACATTATAATATTCCCTTGGGTTAATCCCTCAAGCTTAGCCCATTTTTCCTAGCCTCTTAGCCCCCTTCCCTTTCCCTTCCTAGTGGAGCTTAGTACCCCATAACTCTTTCTTCATGGTCGGTCTACATGCAGCGATGTATTTTTATTAATGATCTGCATAATTACATATACAAAAATAAGCTCACTGGATTTAGCATCTAGGATCAAAAACCTATAAAATTAATTAAACATCATTACAATTCAGCAAGGGATTGACCTTTGGGTATTACAACATCATTTTGTCTTTGCTCTTCAAAGCCACAATCTCATTGAAACCCCAAAACACTTGTGCAAATGGTTAGAGATTCAAAATTGAGTTTTGAAGAAGTATCAAATGATTTCAAGTAGATCATACTCTACATTAATTTTATAAAGAGAAAAAATTTGTTATACAGTTTTATTCGTTCAATCATTCATATGATACTTTTCCTTTTTATAAGAAAAAATATCTTGAAATTGAATGTTTAAAATGAAAATATATGAAAATATTTGTCTTTGTATGGATTCCATTTTTTTAGTGCATTAATGTAGTTTCTTATATATTTGAATTATGTTGTGAGTGATGGTCTCTTTGTCCTTACCCTCAAGCTTTTATCATCTTTCAATTGATATTATTTTGTCTTTTCTTTTGAAACCCATGGTATCTTGAAACCCATGGTATCTTTGAAACCCTAAAACACATGCAACATGTTATGATCATTTATATCATCACCCTTACCCTCAACCTTTTATTATATTATTGTTGATATCATGTTGTCTTTAAATCCATGGTATTCTTGCAACCCTAAAACTTATGAAAAATGGTTGGATATTCGAAATTGATTTTCAAATAAGTTTCGAATGGTTTCAGTCAATTCGTAATTTGCAATCATTTTATAAAGTTGTAGCCTTTGTTATCTAGTTTTATTCCTCAATGGCCAAGATCAATTGTTCATATGACACCTTTATATTATACTTTTCCTTTTTCTAAGAAAATATCACGAGGTAGAATGGTAAAAACACAAATGCTTGTCTTTGTATGGTTTCCATTTTTATTTTTGAGTTGCTTTATGTAGTTGTTTGATATATTTCAATCATGTTCTAAGTGATCGTGCACTTTCTCTTACGTTTGATTATATCATTGTTGATATTATTTTGTCTTTTCTCTTGAAACCCATGGTCTCTTTGAAACCCTAAAATATTTATGCAAAATGGTTAGAGATTCAAAATTGAGTTTCCAAGAATTCTCAAATAGTTTCAACCAATTTATAATATGCAATAATTTTATAAAGATAAAACATATAGTCTCTAGTTTTATTCCTCAGTTGCCAAGTTCAATTGTTCACATGATACCTTTATATTACATATATTTAGCACTAGTTCATAGAAAAAAAATATATTATTCTTTGAACATTTGATATATTGGTTGATTGTGTTTTTGTTTCATTATTCTTGATATCTCTGGGTTAGCTAATATGAATATTATAGCTCCCTCAATGGTGTATGTTCTTTCTTCATCCTCAATTTGCATACAAATCTAGAATGATAAAGATTTTGGCATGCAAATAGATCCATTTTGGCTCTTGTGAATTGTTGCTAAGAACTTTGTTTAGTTGATCATACCTAGGGTCCTTGTTGATAATGTGTGTGAAGCCATTGCATAAGAGATCTATGTCAATATACTTACATCTCCAAACCAGAAATGTTCATGATGTTCTTCCTTGTCTTATACGTCTATTATTGAAAATAATTATGTGTGCATTATTAATATAGTTCTATCTAGGATCATGATAGACATTGGTGGTTGTAAAAATAAGTAATGTAGAAAATGGCACCTTGTATATGTGTAAAAGAAAAACCAAATGCAATGCATATACTTATAGTATCTTATCGCTATTTACATAGTCTTGTGTGTGCACTTATTAGATCCATGATGGTAAGTGAAGCTCATACAACAATGTGTTATGTTTGAACAATGCATGATTCAGGATGTTATGATATACGTTAGTCATTTGATATTGTTTTCTTATTTTCCAATATTAGTGTTGATAGCCCTTTTGCATTTCCATGGTAACACAATTTACTCATGAACAACATTGCCAAACCATTGGTCTCCTATTATATACATGATGGTAAGTGAATCTCATACAACAATGTGTTATGTTTGAATAATGCATGACTCATGATGTTATGATATACGTTAATCATTTGATATTTTTTTCTTATTTGCCAATACTAGTGTTGATAGCCCTTTTGCATTTCCATGGTAACACAATTTACTCATGAAAAACATTGCCAAACCATTGGTCTCCTTGAAACTCTATAGAATTTGATCATTTCATATTGTTTTCTTATTTGCCAATACTAGTGTTGATACCCTTTTGCATTTCCATGGTAACACAATTTACTCATGAAAAACATTTCCAAACCATTGGTCTCCTTGAAACTCTATAGAAATTATGCAAGATGGTTAGAGATTCAAATTTAAGTGTCAAGGAAGTCTCGAACGGTCTTGAACTCTTCATTATCTACACTCATTTCATAAAGAGTCAATCTTTATTCTTTAGTTTTATTTGTCAATAGTTGGGCTCAATTGATCCTATGAAATGATTATAGTACATATACATAGTACTACTTCATACAAAACCAAAACTATCATTCTCGATCATTTCATACATAGGTTGATTATGGTCTTGTTTCATCGTTGTTGAGGTCTCTGCTTTTACTATGTATAGTATTTCTCCTTGGCTTTCCTGTGTGTCTTCTTTGATCCTTCTAGGAATTATGGTCTTTGTTAATTGTTATAAAAGTGAAAAACATAGAAATATGAATATTGGCTAGGGTTCCTACTTTGGATAATAGGAATAGTATAAGTCTCTTTATGTCCTTTGTGCCTCCTTTCATTTCTCATCTTGTGTAGATATCTATAATTTTAAAGGTTTTAGATTCAAAATGGATCCCATTTGGTTCAAATCCTTGTTTATCCCATAACTATATTAACTTGAATGTGCTTAGGTTCTTGGTTATTAATGTGTGTGAGGACATTAATGGAAAAAACATACGTTAATACACTTACATATTGAGTTCATAAATGTACATTGTGTTCATTTGTGGCTCATAGGTTTATTTTATCTTCAAATCATGCACACACTATTAACATAGTGCTATGTATTATGATAGTTGTGAGTTGTTGTAGATATGAACATCATAGAAAATATAGCTTGTATAAGTTTAACAAAGAAAAAATTTATAGCCCATATACTAGGAGTATTTTGTTAATATTCAGGTAACCTTACATAAATTGGTAAGATACTGAATTATACGATCAAATCTTGTCATGACTCTTGTAGATATTTGTTCTTTTTTTTTTAATATGTCATGGGAACTATGTTGGAGCATTTTCAATTATATCAAGTGTAAACATTTTAAGGTGCATGTGTCTCTAGGTCTTTATGAATTGAAGAGGGTAGATTATTTCATGTTGTGTCATTGTTTAGTTCAAAAACACATTTACATTGTTGCTTAGGGTTGACATTTCATTTTAAATTTTGCACTTCTCCTTGTGATTTCATGGTCCTCCTTTCTTGTTCTAGGGTGCTCAATCAAGATAATTTTTCAGACACTTTTCTTTTATTTTCCATATACTTTGAATTGATACAGGAAAATATATCTTGGGGTTGAATGGTAAAGACATGAATCATTGCCTTTGCATGATTGTTGGTTTTAGAGTGCATTTATGCACTTTGATGATATATTTGATTCATGTTCTATGTGATGATCCCCATTCCCTTACCCTCATCTTTTTATTATCTTATTGTTGATATCATTTTCCCTTTATTTCTCAAACACCTAGTCTGCTCAAAACTTTACAACATTTATGCAAAATTGTTAGAAATTCAAAGTAAAGTTTCAAAAGTCTCAAATGGTTTTAATTTTTTCATTATATGCAATCATTTTATAAATATGCAACCTTTATTCTCTAGTTGAATTTCACAATAGTTGAGTTCAATCATTCCTATGAAATCATTGTAGTGTGTGTATTAGTTCATAGGAAACTAGAATTGTCATTCTTTGAACATTTCATACATATGTTGATCTTGGATCCTCTTCATTGTTGCTTAGATCTTTGCTTTAGATATTATGAATAATATAGCTCAATTGATGGTCTCCTCATATTATTTAAACCTTGGTTTTCATATAAATCTACAATGTAAAAGGATTTGATCAATTTCAAAATGTATCTTGCTTGACCCATTCTTGCTACTGCTCAAAACTTTGTTAAATTGAGAACGTTGACGAATTTATGCTTATAGTAAGAGGGGGGAGGGTGTGAATCAATATAACATTCTCTTTACTTTTAATGAGCATTCATGAATCATTGATTAGCTTTAAAACAACAAATGCATGTAAACTCAAATCACAACTCACATAGTTTAATTTGGAAACCCTTGTGTGAGAAAACCACAAAAAATTATCTTTATAAATATTTGTAGGAACCAAACTACTATTACAAAGCTTCTAGGCACCAACCTACTAGAGAAACCAATCTGTTCATTTGAGCACCGACTCAACAAGATATAGTGTAGGTACCAACCTACTAGAGACACCAATGTCTTCAATTCAACACCAACTCAACAAGATATTGTGTAGGCACCAACCAACTAGAGACACCAATCTCCTCAGTTGAGCACCAAATCAGTAAGACCTGTATAGGCACCAATATACAATATTTATACATAGCATACTTCTAAATTCACCTGCATGCTTTATATTTCACGCATTTCACAACATCATGATACCCTTAACTTTCATTCTACAACGTCTTTCCTTGCTTCATACCCCAAACATCCCTTCGAACCCTAGTCATATTTAGCCTTCATGTCCTAGCGAACCTCATGGCATTATTCCCATAATATAATTCCAGAATGTAGCATCACATCCTCAAAACAATGCATTTTTCAGCATCATATTTCATGCATTTCACAACATCATCATACCCTTAACTTTCATTCTACAACGTCTTTCCTTTCTTCATACCCCAAACATCCCTTCAAACCCTAGTCATATTTAGCCTTCATGTCCTAGCAAACCTCACAACATTATTTCCATAATATAATTCCATAACGTCGCATCACATCCTCCAAACAATGCATTTTCAACATCATAGAGCTTAGTCCTTCATAGTGCACACTCAAAACTCTAAGAAAACTCCTCTTGCACACCTTTAGACCCCAACAATACTCCCCATATCCTCGTTCACACCTCATATCTCTTTTGCACACTTGTCATTTCTCTTCTTTCTTAGATACACTTCAAATTCACACATCTATCTTGTATTTATAGTGTTCATGCATTCACTTATGGGGAAAACTTGTAAAACTAGATGGGTCGACCTGTACTTCTTGGTTGGGCCAACCTAAAAAAATATTTCATATCTCCTCATTCTTATGGAATTATAGAGAGTTCCATATATTGTTGGAAATTTATCAAAATAAAATTTTCAACCATATATCCCATGCTCACATTTGAGCTAGGTATTTAGAGTAAAAATGCCTTCAAAGATAAGGTATCCAAACTAAGCATAAAAAAATCCAAAAACAATATTTCCAACAATATCCATACTGCAATATTTATCTTAGACATATTTAGTCTCCCCCTATATTTGACATCAATGACAAAAATATTTCCAACAATATCCCCCTTTGTCATTGATGGAAACCCCTAGTCAATTTTGTAATACTCCCCCTGTGTGCAATTCTCCTTCTATCTGCCATTCTTCCTATGTATTCAAATTCTCCCCCTTTGACATTAATGGAAAAGGGCTGCCCCCCATAAGCTTGTGATTCCCTTAACTAACAAGATGAAAGGGATATCACTCCTAGCTTCTATCTAATATATTCAAATGTGTCTCTGGGAAGGGGTTTAGTAAAAATGTCTGCAACTTGTTCTTTGGTGACAATGTATTCCAGATTGACACTTTGTTTAGCTACCCATTCTATTAAGAAGTGGTACTTGATGGGAATATGCTTCATATTTGAGTGCATAACATGATTATTTGAAACATTGATTGCACTTGCGTTGTCACGAATGATTGAGATTGGTTGATCCTACCCTATCTTGATATCATTCAATGTTTGCTTCATCCAAAGAACTTATGTGCAACATGTTGTTGCTGAAATATATTCGTCTTTTGATGTGGATAGAGAGATTGAAGTTTGTTTCTTTCTCAACCATGATACTAGACAATTGCCTAGAAATAATGCTCCTCCATTGGTACTTTTCTTATGATAAACAATTCCTTCCCAATCTGCATATGTATATGTTTTCAGAGTGAGGTCCTTACTTCTTTAATACCACAAGCTGAAGTCCAATGTTCCCTTCAGATATCTGAATATTCTTTTTACTTCTTGCACATGTGTCTCCTTTGGTGCAGATTGAAGTATTGCAACCAATCATACTTCTTGCATGATGTTTGTCCTTAGTGTTGTCACATATAGTAGGTTGATGCTATCACATGTAGTAGGTTTCCAATTATTGACCTGTATATTGTTGTATTTTCTTCTGGAGATTCATCATTGTTTCTAAACTTACATCTTATGATCATGGGTGTATTGACAGGTTCACAGTCGTCCATTTTGAATTTCTTCAACATTTCCTTGATATATTTGGTCTAAAAAATGAATATGCCTTTGCTGAATTGAGAAATCTATAATCCTAGAAATAATGATAATTCTCCAAGCATGGACATCTAAAATTCGTTTTGCATTTCTTCTGCAAACTTTTGGCTCATTCTATCCACATTACTTCCAAATATGATATCATCCACATAAACCAAAATGATTAATATATTTTCATTGTCTATTTTGATGTAAAGGTTGTTTTCTGCAACTACTCTTTTGAGACGTTGTTGTTGTAGGTATTTTTCAAGTCTTGAATACAAAGCTCTGGGAGCTTAATTTAGTCCATAGAGTGCTTTCTTCAATATGCATACATGATCTTTGTGTTTTGACAATTGAAGTCCTTATGGCTATTCAATATATACTTCTTCTTCTAAATTTTCATTTAGAAAGGATGACTTGACATCCATTTGATATATTTTTAAGTTCTTGAGACACGCAAATTCCAAAAACATTTTGATTGCATATAATATTGCAACTAGAGCAAAGGTTTCTTCAAAGTCAATACCCTCAACTTGAGCATACCCTTTATAGACCAATATTGCTTTATTTATTACTATTTATCCATATTCATCCAATTTGTTTCTGAAGACCCATTTTATGCCCATCACATTCTTTTCTTTCGATCTGGGAACAAGTTCCCATGTCTCATTCTTCTCAATATGATTTAGTTCTTCTTTCATAGCATTGGCCCGATGCTTATCTTCATTAGCTTGTGCAAAGTTCTTGGGATCTATTTTAGATAGAAAAGAAAAGTTCAATATTATTCTAGTTTGAACTCTTGTATCTATACCACCAAGAATTTGATTTTCTAGATGATGATTTTGAACAAATCTCGATGATGTCTTTGGATCTTGGAATTTTGTTTCTTCTTTTTCTTTCTTTTATTCTTCCTCTTCTTCTTTCTTTTCTCGTTCTCTATATATTTTATCCTATGGATCTTCATTTTTTTGTGAATTTTCCTTTTGAGGTATTTCTTCATCCACTCTTACATCAATACTATCTACAACCTTTCATAGTCTTTTGTTGTAGAATTTGTAGGCCTTGCTTCCATATGCATATCCAAGAAATATACCTTCATTTGTTCTAGAATTAAACTTGTCTAAATTATCTTAATTTATCTAATTCATAAGGTGTCTTGTTGTTGTTCACTCTAGTTTGTGATCTATTCAAAATGTACACTGTTGTGCTAACTACTTCTCTCGAAAAGGTGTTTGGTAGTTTGGCTTCATTCAAAATTGTTCTAGCCATTTCTTGTACACTTTTGTTCTTCTTTTCTACAAATTCATTTTTCTTTGGAGTCCTTGCTTCTAAAAAATGTCTCTTGATTCCATGATTCTCACAGAATTCCTCAAATTCATAAGAGGTAAACCCACCTCCTCTATTTGATCTTAAGCACTTGATTTTTAAATCAGTCTCATTTTCAACTAGGGCTTTGAAAGATTCAAATTTCTCAAATGAACCCATGTCATTGTTGTGTAATCATCAATAAGAAACATAAAATAACTCTCACCTTTTAAAGTTTGTGTTATTTCTAGCCCGCAGAGGTCTTTGTGTACAAGTTCCAATGGATTTGATGTTGAGTACTCCTTTGTTTTGAATCTAAGTCTCATTTTCTTCCTGTGCAGACATGGATTGCAAATAGTGTTAGTAGGTTTTGATATCCTTGGCATATCTCTTATTACTTGTGTCTTGTTGAGTTTTACTAGATTGTCAAATTTTATATGACCCATCCTTCTATGACATAACCAACTTTAGTTTACTTGAACTGTACAACATTTTTCTCCTTTGACTTCATTGAGAACGTATACATTGATCGACGTTCTATTTTCATTTTCCACTAATTTTTATGAGATTGATTTCCTTATATCACATCATTTAGAATGAAATGTGAGGTTGTAACCTTGATCACACATTTGACTAACACTTAGAAGATTGTGTTTTAACCCTTCAACATACAATAAATTTTGTGCTTTAGTCTTTTCATTATCAAGACTAACATACCTTTTCCAACTATCCTTGCAGAAACATTATCCCCAAAGGTAACACTGCCTCATTTTTCTTCCTTTAGGGTGAGAAATTTGTCCTGATCACATGTCATGTGTTTTGAACATCCACTATCAATGTATCATTAGCTTCCTTTGTATTAAGCATATATTGCAAGTCCACATTCCTCCTTCTTCGGTTCTTCTTGCTTCCTTTTCCACACCTTTTTGTACTATTCTCTATGCTTGGTAATAAAATCTTCTTCCCTATTTTTTTAGGAGACTTCATTATGTTGCTTCTACAATCACGTGTTATGTTCCCATAGTTATTGCACTTATAAAATTCAATATTGTAATCAAGTAGGGGAGAAAATGAATTATAGTTTCTATCAACAAACCCATGAGTTCTGGTTTTGTTGCACCCATAATAATTTTTTGAGATCTTATAAGAACCTATATTTCTATATCTCACATGATCACTTCTTTCATAAGCTCTACAATATAGTGCTTTATGACCAAAATTATTGCAAGAAAAATGATAGCTAAGAAAGATATTTTGGTAGTGAGTTGTGAAAGGCCTTCTTGGTGGAACAACTCTTCTAAACTCATTCTTGTTTTTCTTATGAGAATAATCAAGTTTCTTCTTATCATCATTTACTTTCCTGTTGATGGATCCTTTGAGAATATTATCATATCTTTTAGGCTTTTCTTCATTTCCATTTTCTAATGGCTTTGTGACCTTAGTGCTTGCATCACCCTTGGGGTTCTTTTCTTTTTCTTCATAGCCAAGACTTATCTTGGTGACCTTTGGTAACTAATAATATTATCTAATATTTCAGTACTTTTTCCAAAATTCAATCTTCTACTCCACTGATCAATTTTTTTCTCTACTTCCTTTCTTAAGGCAACGGTTTCAGCCTCTAGCTTCTCGCAATTTTCTTCCTTTTCTTTTTGTATATTTTAACCTTGTAGAATAAATTATTGCAAATAGATTCTTAATAGAAACATAAAATATATAATGGAACACATACACATTACACCAATATTTTACCCTCGAAACCAAAACTGGGAAAACTAACAACCTGTTTAGATCTGCACCTCTAGTCTTTTATTCATCATATCTTCATTG
>SNQJ01S0027525.1:37074-87231 GCA_010110895.2 Picea sitchensis | reverse complement strand
TGATCCCTCAACATCCAAAACCCCTAATCCATTGACCTTGATTAGTAAAAAACCCTAATTCCTTAATCAAAATTAGAAAACCATCGGTGAAAACCATGTATAAAAAATCCACTAGAAATGGATGCAGAAAAAACCAATTTGTTTTTATGGGTCCTTCCTCCAAGCACCCTGTGACCCCCCAGGAAGGGGGGGGGCTAGTGCTCCCCTCTATGACCTACACGTGCACCCTGCGCAATGAAAACACTATGTCTAGTCATGCAAATAATATAACACATACCCAACATTCTCCCACTTGTTTTTTTCTTTGCATACAAAGGGTTACAAGGTTACATAGTCAACAATCTTGGGAAACAATGCCCATAGATCCTATACACCAAGAGAAATTCTCAATGCTCACAATTGTTTTTAATGAATTTGCAACATTCTTCAAAGTGTCCACCTTCATCAATGACACCATTTTTTTTTCAACCATGTCTCTCACAAAGTGATATTGAACATCAATATGCTTTGTCTTTGAATGATAAGTTGGGATTTGTTGGCATTATTGGTTGTGTGTTGTCATTGATGGAAACATGAGTCAAACATATACAGTAATTAGAGAAAAATAAAGATCGCCTTGGGGTTGAAGAAATTCATGATCATGATAGGATAAACAATGATCCTATGTTCCTAAAGGTTAGAAAAATTAGCATGTAGAGAATCTTGTACAGAAGGATTAACTAAACACAAGGAATTAAGAGCTCATGAGGGTTAGAGACTAAATATTAGTGCATAAAAAAATGCACAGACATTTATTAAAATCTCAGCAGAAACAGTGATGAACAGATCAGAAAGAAGAGCAATGAACACCCTCAGAATTGTGAGGAAACTTTGTTACAACCGGTCGAAATATCAATTGTTGATCGAAATCAAGTGCAACGATAGTGCAAGTTTCAACACTTCACCACTTTTACACTTCAAAAATTGTTGGAGGCAAAGAAGAATCCATGAAATCTCGAAGTCACGAAGTAAATTCCGACCATCGAATCAAAGGAAGAGTTGGGAAATCCTATCGACCATTGATCAACATAAAGTGGAAGGATAGGGTAAGATTTGAAATCATAAAGTCCAAAAGTAATGCTAACTATTGAACCATTTTGGGACCATTCTCAACTGTTGGATGAAGTAGTCTTGGAGTAAACAACGGTCATTGGATCAAGACAAGGAATTATCAAATGGTGGAAAAGCATATTTGGCACTTCGACGATGATCGAAGGTTGATATAAAATTGTAAAACTCCCGGAGCCATGAAGTACTGAATCCATGAAGTGAAAATCCATGATCCAGAAGGGAGACATGTGGAAGAAGACAAAGATGACATGTGGCCCAGTCAGATGGTGACAAGTGTCAAGGTCTAGTTGGAACTTTAGGTATACGAAAGTCACGAATCTAGGTGACACGTGGTAGCCACTCAACTAGTGCCACATCAACAGTGACATCAGAAATCCATGTCACTCCAATATTACATCCTCCAGGTATATCTCACTTCTCCTACCAGAAAACATGTCCAAAGAATCGAAGGCCGAAGTTGCAAAATTGATTTTAGTCGTTGATCTAAGATCCACTGAAATATCTCTTGATTGTCCTATTGAGTACAGTGGAAGGATAGGGTAAGACCAAGGGTAAGTGGTCATCAATAATATATGACCTATTCGGTAGGTAAACACTCTGGATGGATTGAACTACTTTAGAGTTTGAGTAACCTGGAGTCTCGGTGATCCAGGTGGATATTTGTGGCCACCCACCTATTCTAATTGGATCATCTTGATAGTTTTTAGTTCAACACATTCTTCTATACTTATTTTTAATTGTGGGTTCTACACTTTCAGGGTTGTTTGAAGCCCTACAAATCTTCCAGGTTGATACTGGTGTCCTCCCACTTAATCCAACTGGCTTATTTTGTATGTTTTCATGTCAGCTGATCTTGTTGTACTTCGAGGGTCGTTTTGGGGCCCTAAACAATGTTTTTTTGGAACACCACAGTCAAAATGTAAACAAAGTTAGAGTTTCATGGTTTAATGTGTATTTCTCTAAAATACCTTTCCAATGGGCTATCACATGACTAAAACGGAGGTTGTATGCAAACGTTACGACCCTGGGAAGTTGAGGTACCAACTTACCCATAGGAGCCCACATAAATTTTGGCATTTCATCTCCTAGGGTTATGTTTTTGGATGTCTAGGGTTTTGGAATTCATGAGTAATGTTAAAAATGACTCTGGAGCCTCATTGTAATCATTCTTCTTAGATGGATGTGTGCATCAGCCACATCTCTTCTCAGAGATAGCTACCACCATTCGAGCAAGTGTTTCAGTTCTGCAGTTTTACAGTTTCAGTCTATTTCATTTATTCAATATAATATATTGTTCACTGGATATCTGTGTTGTTCTTCATATCTCTATGTTTATTGTATTTAGTCTGTTAATTAGTTCGTTCTACTCCTAAATCTGGATCAATGGTATCATAGCAGTCTGTTCTTCATGCATGTCCCAGAGAAGATCTGGGTACAAGAATTTGGGACTCGAACCAATCGAGTCTTTGCAAGATTGGTCGCGCTGAGCCTGAAAAAAACCCATGGGAGACGAAAAGAAAGATGATGGAGTAGGATATCCTTTTAAAATATTTCTCTAGGGAACCCTTGTGCGACAAAGGAATGAAATGATGGACAACTTTGCGTAGATCCTTCGACGGCTTCTCACAAGAGAAGCATCTTCATCAAGTAGCCATGCAACCCCATTTAAGGTACAAGTAAATTTTGATATTCCATTATTTGAAGGACTTATAGATGCAGATGTTTTAGATAAATGGTTGAATCTACTCGAAGGTTATTTTTCGATCCACAATTTTTTCGATAGGGAAAAGATTAATTTTGCACTACTCAAGGTCGTCCCCCATGTTAAGGACTAGTGGGACACTTACTCTAAGAAAATGGCCATAGATGAATATGCAATATTTGTGGTTGCCCCTACATGGGATTCCTTCCAAGATGCCATTAAATAACAACACTACCCTGTTGGAAGCTACGAGGACTAGTACACTAGATGAACCACCCTACGTCAAGATAGGGACCAGATAGTACCAGATTTCACCAATATTTTCCATACCCTACGCCCCAAATTGGGTATCAAAGACTATGAACAACATATGGTGCTAAAATACTGTGGATTTTTTCATAGATACATTCAGACATAAATGTATATTCTGGACATTGCCTCATTGGGAACAACTTATAGATATGTTGTCAAGATCGAGTAGAAATTTAACCAGAAGAGGCAAGAGTTTGGATCTACAAACTCCTCACAGTCAAAGCAGGGAAAAGGTAGCCCCAACCCACACAACAAGGGAAAGAGAAAAGATGGCCACTCTTAGGACAACCATTCCAAACTACAACACAAGAAGGGAAATGAGAAGACAAATAAGGACATGGGAAAATGGTGTGAATACCATAAAATCCCTTGGCACAACACTAAAGAATGTCTCTCCAAGCAGTCACTCATGGCCGAGTGGAAGGCTTCTGAGTCAAAGGCCAATTCTAATTCTGAATCAAATATAGAAGGAGGGGAGCATATTATCGATGTTGAACCCAGTGACACTATCGCTACCACCATATTCTAGCCAAGCAAACCAGAAGAACCAGAGGAAGGGGAATGCCTCTTTCACTCAAAGATGTGGGTAAAGGGGGATCTGCTTCATTTCATTGTCTATAGCAGTAGTAAGAAGAACTTGATATCAACAGAGGTTTTCAAGCGGTTGGACCTGTTGATGACACCACACTCACATCCCTACACCATCGGCTAGTTTCACCAAGGAAGAGATCTTTGTATCAGTCAACAGTGTCGTCTGCTCTACGACATCAAGCCTTTCAAATGTGAGGTATTATGTGATATTTCTCCCCTTGAATTTTGTGATTTTATTTTAGCACAACCATATTTATGTAAGCATCATGTTGTTTATGATTCTAGACCTCGCAGTGTTATTATTACTTTGGGTAGACAATTGTACAGGATACCAGAGGTAGCATCGCCTACCGCTATTTCTCTAATCTCTACCAACCAATGCAGTAAGGTCATTTCATAGACCGAGAAGTTTGTCTTCTTTGTGATCCATTCTCACAGTAAGTAGAAGGTTGCCGCAAAATATGTGGCCTCTACACAAAGCCTCTCTTTGCAACAAAATCAAATCGAAGAGATCGTGGAAGAGTATAGAGACATCTTCTCCTCACCCACCGAGGTACCGACACACTACCAATTCAAGCATTCAAATGATCTAACCCTCGGTGAACCTCTACCTAATGGAACAACCTATCATCTCTCGTTGATGAAAAATGATGAAATCAAGCGTCAAATCCAAGATCTTCTTCAAAAGGGGAACATCAGACACAGATCCTCCCCTTGCAGAAGCCTGATTATACTAGTGTAAAAGAAGGACAGGATATGGCAACTCTACATTGACTACAGAGAATTAAACAAAATCACAATTAGAAATTGGTACCCAATTCCCAGGATTAATGACCTTCTTGACCAACTCAAGGGGTAAAATTTCTTTAGCAAGATTGACCTAAAGTATGGCTACCACAAGGTTCCCATCAAACCAATTGATGTATGGAAGACAACTTTCAAATCTAAATAAGGCCTCTTCGAATGGTTGGTCATTCCCTTTGGCTCAACAAATGCACCAACCACTTTCATGAGGTTGATGGATGATGTATTGAGACCCTTCACCAACTTTTATGGTGGTATACTTGGATCACATCCTCATCTTCAACAGAACTTGGGAGGAGCACATGAGGCATATTTAGCGGGTTTTGAGTACTCTGTGGTAGCACAAACTATATGCCAACTTAGAAAAAAGTTCCTTTGGAATGAACATAGTCCAATAATTGGGCTACATTGTGGATGAGCATGGGGTACATGTTGATCCCGCTAAGATCTAAGTCATCTGTGACTGGACAGCCCCGACCACACTAACCAAGCTTTAGAGCTTCTTGGGACTGGAAAAATTCTACCAACGATTCATACTGGGATTCTCCCATATTGCATGGGCCCTTAGCCACGTGACCAAGGGAGATGGTAGGGAAAATTTTGTGTGGGGTACGGAAAAACAATGAGAATTTCATGATATGAAGCATCGCTTGTGCTCAAATCCAATACTCTCCTTTCTCGATCTGCAAAAATTGTTCGAGATTGAGACTGATGCATCTGTCTATGTTGTAGGAACATTTCTCACTCATCACGGTCATTTTGTGGCATACCATAGTGAGACAATCTCAGATATTGCCCAGAAATAGCCCACCTATGAAAAGGAAATGTATTCCATTGTACAAGCCTTTCATTAATGGAAACATTAAATTTCGGGAAAGGAGACGATCATCCACACTTATCACAAGCCTCTGCAGTTGATACACACACAGGGGAAGTTGTAGAACGACTGCCATCAAAAGTGGTCCACCTACCTGCAACAGTTCCATCTCAACATCAAGTATAAGACATGGAGCACAAATCGTGTCATTGACTGCCTAAATCGACCTCTCATGGCTGCACACAACTGCACTCACCATTGTGCTCCATTTCTGTGGACATGAGGCATCTGAGTGGCCCCAACTTTATCAGCAAGATCCAGACTTCACTACCACCTATCAAGTCTTGGTTACATGCGTGATTGTCACCAGTTTTCACATTCAGGATAGGTTGTTATGCCATCTGGGCCATCTCTGTGTTCCTACAAACGATCGTGCAAAGATGATTTGGGAATCCCACTACAGTCGGATGGCAGGACATTTTGGCATGGAGAAAATTGTGGTCGTTCTCTAGAAAAACATTTATTGGCCAAAACTTCGACATGATGTCAGCAAGTATATCATATATTTCACTTCCTGTTCCATTTCCAAGCTAGCCATCAAGAAGAAAGGCTTATACACCCCTCTTACTACCCCTAATAAGCCTTGGGAATCCATATCGATGGATTACATGTCTAGCCTTCCGTCCACCAAGCAAGGAAATGATTGTGTATTTGTGGTCGTTGATTGGTTTTCGAAGATGGCCATCCTCACAACTTGCAATAAGAACATCAAAGTGTAATATATTACCAATCTCTTCTTAAAACGAGTGTGGGTCCACTTTGGGATACCACAGACCATCATCTCCGACTGGGACAACAAGTTACTCAACACATTTTGGTTGAGTCTGTGGTCACTATTGGACACCAAGCTCACTAAATCCACTTCTTTCCACCCCCAAACAAATGACCAAACAGAGGTTGTCAATCAGATGATTGTGCACATCCTGTGCATGTACAAATCTAATCATTTGCATACATGGGATGGGATTATCCTCTATGTTCAACACAGTTACAACATGGCGCTCCATAGCTCCACTGACCATATCCTATTTCAGGTGGGACTGCACTACCACTTGCAACCACACATAAAAAATCTTCCCATGTTCGGTGTGAGACCCACAAAGCCACCAGATTCATTAAGTGGATTCAACACATCCGCCAACAGGTCCATGAGATTTTGCAGAAAGTCAATGCTAAGTACAAGCAATTCCATGATCAACATAGGGTACCACACCAATTTCAGGTTGGATACAAGGTCTGGTTACATTTGTATAAGGAACATCGCATAGGGCCCATCGTAATCTCTTCCCACTTCTCTATGGGCCTTACACCATCACCAAGGTTGTGGGTAGAAATTATTTTGAGCTCAACACTCCACCCTTCTTTGGCTTGCACCCAGTGTTCAAAGTGGACCTCCTTCGGCCATATTTTCCACCATTAGTGGAAACCTCAGAGATCACAGAACAATTGACACCAACAGAGCTCAACCCTGACTACATGGAACATGCATCCACTGATTAGATAGTGGACACACAGGTCAAGGGCACTCACCAAAAGAAAATCCAAATTTATCGGGTTTCCAAGGCAGGGAAACTCCTCCACCAAGGAAAGTGGCTCACCCGGGACCAAATTCAACAAAAGTTTCCTCACCTGATGGGGGAAATCAATGCACTGGATACCATTAATTCCTATGGGGGGAGGACTGATCCAGGTGGATATTGGTGGCCACCCACCTATTCCAACTGGCTCCTCTTGACTAAATTGAGTTCAGTACGTTCGTCTGTACTTCATTGTAATTGTGGTTTCTACAATTCCAGGGTTGTTTGAAGCCCTACAAATCTTCCGAGTGGATACTAGTGACCTCCCACTTAATCCACTTGGCTTATTTTGTATGTTTTCATGTCAACACATCTTGTTGTACTTCCAGGGCTTTTTTGGGGCCCTAAACAATGTTTTTTTGGCTCACCATAGTCAAATTGTAGACAAACTTAGAGTTTGATGGTGTAATTTATAGTTCTTAAAAATACCTTTCAAATGAGTTAACACGTGCCTAAAATAGAGGTTGTATGCAAAAGTTACGACCCTGGAAAGTTGAGGTATCAACTTACCCATAGGGGCCCACATAAATTTTGGTGTTTCATCTCCTAGGGTTAGGTTTTTGGATGTCTAGGGTTTTTGAATTCATGAGTAATGTTAAAAAGGCCTCTGGAGCCTCATTGTGTTCATTATGCTCAGACGGATGTGAAACAACCACATCTCTTCTCAGAGATAACTACCACCATTCAAGCAAGTGTTTCAGTTATGCATTTTTACAGTTTCAACATATTTCATTTATTCAATAGAAGATATTGTTCACTGGATATATGTGTTGTTCTTCATATCTTTGTGTCTATTATATTCATTCTATTAATCAGTTTGTTCCACTCCTAAATTCGAATCACTCAAAGTCATTAATAGTCAAATACCCAGAAAGTGGGAACTTTGTTTACCTAAGTCTGCGGTCCTAGCTCTAGGCAATGTGAATATTATTAAGCAAATCGAGGGGCCAAGTTGAAAAACTATACGAAAAATATGATTTAAAGCCTTTGGTTCTTAGCTTAAGGTCATATGACGAATAATGTCAATAGGGAGTGCATATATACACTTCAACGAAATTTACTCCAGGAGAATTGGAAGACTGCAAAGTCTGGAGTCATGAATCACCGAAAGCCCGGAGTTAACAAGAACTATCCACTCAACCACATATTAAGTTTTGATCGTCGATTTGTTTTATTCTGGAGGATAATGTTGAAATCGTCGGATTAACGCTTGTTAGGACTTGTGTTTGGTCATGGGTTCTAGTCTCATGATAGAGGAATAAGGATGAAATAAGAGGCACTAGGAGTAGCACTTAAATGAATAAACCCATGGTTTTGAGTCCACGGTCATTTGAACATTGGGTTGAAGGAAGTTCCTCATACAAAATTCATTTCTATAAACATCTTAAGGTTTGTAGAGTAATTTGACAGAGATTAACACCATAACAATATAGAGAGTTGGTAAAAGATTGAATATGATTTGTTGGTGAACTGAGGACGTAGCAGAAGCATGAGAATGATATAATGATTTGATTCATATATGTGATCAACTCATTGGGACAAAATCTGAATCAATATTAGTCTTCTAATTAATTAAATGAAGAGGTGCAATGGTTCATGTAAAAAAGATAAAATGGTTCAATCCTATACCTATTGAAATACTATATAAGTCAGAAGTGGTTATATATATATATATATATATATATATAATGGATTGAATGAAAGTTCATTCTATCAGGTTGGTTCTTGTTTACAAGTTGATTCTTGTCATGAGGATTGAATTCCTCACATCTCAGTTCGATCTGAGATCAACAAGCTGGGTCTTTTTATGAGGGTTGGATTTCTCATTTCTTAGTTGGATATGAGAACTGCAAGTTGGGTCTTGTATCAAAGATTTGGATCTCTCATATTCAGTTGAAGTTGAGGATATTAAAGGATTGATTTTATTTGTATTCAGTCAAGTTAAATAAATAAAAGAATTATATTTTATCTACTTCATACAATTTGTGTTATACATGTTTATGAATAATTAATTGAAATGCATATATATTATTCAGTTAATTTAGTTAATCTATGAAAGTGTGAAAAGTAGCCAAAAGTTCCAGACACTGATTCAACCCCCCTCTCAGTGCCAATGTGTGTTTCAATAGGTTCTTTGCTAGAAATATTTCACTCTAATTGTCACAATCTATCCTTACAACATGTTGTACCAACACAATCTATGTAACCATACTACTTCCTTGCTTGCATGAGTGGTTGCCATGTAGTTAGCTTCTGTAGTTGAGAGTGCCACTATAGACTGTATTTTTCTCATCCAATTGATTGCTCCTCCAAATAGGTTAAACACATACCCACTTGTAGATATTATGCAATCCAAATCTCCAGCCCAATATGCATCAAAAAAGCCATGTATTTCCAACACTCTATACAATCCTAGTCTTCCTTGGTAGCACAATCCATAACTAGTAGTTCCACACGAATACCTGAAAACCCTCTTTACTATTTCCCAATTCTCCTTCCTTGGTTTTGACATATACCTGCTCAAAACTCCCACTACATGTGCAATGTCCAGTCTAGTGCATACCATTTCATACATCACACTGCCAACTGCACTAGCATATGGAACACAGGACATGTCCCTTTCTTCTTCCCATGTCTTGGGACACTGATCCACAAATAACTTTAGATCTATAGGAATAGGGACCCTGACTATTTTACATTCCTATATATTAAACCTCTGCAATATTGTCTCAACATATTTTCTTTGATTTAACCAAAGTTTTTTGTTTTCCTGATCTCTTTTAATTTCCATGCCCAAAATGAAATTTGCAACACCAAGATCCTTCATGTCAAACTTAGAGGACAATTGAGTTTTCACATATTGGATAATCTCCTTATCATTTCCTATTAGCAACATATCATCCACATACAATACCAAATAAATGAGACGATCACCGATTAATTTAAAATACACATAGTGATCCGCTTTGCTCCTTGTGAAGCCAAGTCCCAACATATAAGTATCAAATTTTTTATACCACATCCATGGTGATTTCTTTAACCCATATAGGTAATTTTTCATCCTACACGTTATCTCTTTCTTTCCCTTCACAACAAAGCCTTATGGTTTCTTCATGTGGATTTCTTCCATATCTCCATGTAGGAATGTTGTCTTCACATCCATCTATTCTACTTCAAATCAAACGTAGTAACAAAAAATAAAATAAATCTAATAGAAGTTGAATTGGCAACATGAGAAAAAAATTCACCAAAGTCAATTCCCTCTACCTGGGAATAACCTTTTGCTACTAAACGAGCTTTGCATTTATCTACTTTTCCTTCTAGATTCAAATTCTTATTAAACACCCATTTGTTTCCAATAGGATGTCTTTCAGTAGGAAACTCCACTAGATCCCAAGACTCATTCTTTTCCAAGGCTATCATTCCTTCAACCATGGCCTTTTTCTAGAGTTTTCCATCCTATGAATCTACTGTGTCCCTAACAGTTCTAGGATCATCATCAATAATAGACAAAGAAAATTTTGGATGGAAATTAGGTGGAGTATACCTTTCCAATTTCCTTCTTTTTTGAACCGACCTCCTCAATACTGGAGTATGAGGATCTTATTCTTGTGATTCTTGTTCTTCAATAGAGTCTAATTCATCATCTTTCAACCAAACTATATTTCCTCTAGTTCTTCCTCCTTTGGTAGGACTTCCTGTTTGAAAAAATATTTTATTTCTCTAAATACCACATCTTTACTATACACTAACTTCTTAGTTTTTGGGTTCCAAATATTATAACCTTTCAAACCATATTTATACCCAATAAAGATACACTTTTCATCCTTTTTATCTAGCTTACTCCCATTCTTATTTGGAATGTGAACATAAGCATCACATCCAAATACCCTGAGATGTGTGAGAGAGGGTTTCTCACCAGTCCATACCTCGTATGGATTCCTTCCATCCAATGCTGATGAGGGTGATCGATTGACCAGATAACATGAAGTACCCACTGCCTCTGCCTAGAATTCATGTCCTAACCCGACACCATTGAGAATGCACCTTATTTTCTCCATCAACATCATATTTATCGTTTCTACAAATCCATTCCACTAAGGTGTATATGGAGTAGTATTCTTCCTTGCTATGCCACACTTCTTATAGAATTATTCAAATTCATTTCCACATAACTCTCCACAATTATCTGTCCTCAATACCTTAAATTTTTTTCTCTATTTGATTCTCCACAAGATCCTTAAACTCTTTAAACCTATCAAAGAATTCATATTTATTACTGAGGAAATATATCCATGTATTCCTTGAGAATTCATCTATAAATGAGACATAGTACCTAGATTTACAAGTGATGGAACTGACATAGGCCCTAACATATCACTGTGTACCAACTATAAAATTCCCTCTACCCTCATTGCATCATAAGGGAATCTTACCTAATTCTTCTTCCCATATATGTAATGTTCAAAAAATTAAATCCAATGATCATTTAGACATACCTTCAACCATATCTTTACCATGTAGTACTCGAAGGCATTTCTCTCCAATATGCCCCAATATTTGATTGCAAAACATAGTCTTTTCTCTAGAGACTGTAGGAGTTTTTATTCTTTAGCTCCAATCTCAAGAACAATGGAAATATTTCACCCATCACTAATAATTGTTCCTTGTAGATTATATAGAGTTCCACATCTAACTCCCTTCAACAACATCATTTCTCCTCCAAAAATAATGGAATTTTATTTCTCAAACACTATTTCTATCCTGCATCGTCCTCGTCCTATCGTTTTGGTTGTCGATTCATCACCTAGGAAAAAATCACCTCTATCATACCTTTCATATTCCCAAAAACAGTACCTGCGAGGATTCATATGAAAGGATGCACATGAGTCAACCAACCATGCCTCGTGATCTGCATATGTGCTTGAAGAATCGAAGTACACATTCCCTCCTTCTTTTGTGAAGGTTTTTATTTCTGTAGAAGGAGCATCTTCAGATATCGTCCCTCACTCAACACTTTTGGATCAACATTTATTCTTGTAGTGCCCTTCTTTTCCAAATCTCTACCATACATTTACAAACTTTCTAGGAGATTTATATCTTCCCTTAGATTTAGATATCCCACTTAAGTACTTAGATATATTTCTTTCCTAGGAGTGTCCTCTTGCAAAAAAGGAATTTATGCTCTTCCCTTCCATGTTATTCGGCCTCATCTCAACCGAAAATAAGGATGAATGATCTATATTGGATCATTATATTATTTTTCATCTATCTCAGTACATTATGGGTGAAAAAATTGGAGGAATCAACTTGCAGGGTCATTTCAGGGGCTAGTCCAAATTTGGAAATTTGGTTCCAAAAAACCATTTGAAATATTCTAGAGCTATTTTTAGGCATAAAATGACACTTTCTGGTCCAAATATTATCATGGGGGAATATTCTCTATTCTACACACCGATACCTTTCCAGTGGTGCAGACTGTTCGTCAATTTAAGTTCATATGAGAAAGTTATGCCTCCGACAAGTTGACCTATCATAATGATGACCATGGAGTGAGTGGATGCCATGTCAACCTCCATTAGTTAGACATGTGGCACTATCCATGTAGTGCATTTTATAAAAAAAATCTAGAATATTCAAAACCTTATCACAATTTAAGGTATAGTAAGTCAAAACGATACCCCTAGATGGATATCGAGCTATTTTAAATACCGGGCCACTAGGAGGAGAAGGGGTTCCATTATTTTGCATTGTATCTAGTTCCATAGCTGAGAAAAACATCTGAGAGTGGTATTCTATAAGAAAAAAATAGGAGGAGAGATATTTTAGTAGCCATACAGGCCATAGGTCAAAGGAAACTCCATAAAGAGTGCATCTTTATTTGTACTTGTATCATTTCTATACCAAAGAAAAGAGAGCAGAGCAACCTCACCTTCTTAATAGGTTTTCTCTCGTATTGGGTTTCCCAGGTCATATCTTGTTTTTGTTTGTGGTTGGTGTGATTTTATTTTACTTTTCTCTATTTTCCTCATTTTACCTATTTCATGCATAAGCAAAAAATCAGTAACCAAATATTCTGGCGATATAAAGGAAAAATAACCTTAATAGTAAAGATTTTGATATTTTATTAGATCTACTATGACGAACTATTCCAGTGGAATATCCACGAAAGTTTGTAGATCATGTTGGTATAACAAAAGGTTTTTATTTTGGGTATTTTTGGGAAGTTGCAAGATCTAGGAATCAACTTAAAGAGAAGCCACATAAACCCTATCCATGGAGGACGAGTTTGTTCATAATAACCCTCAAGATCTAATAGAAGATAGATTTGAGCGGTTGGAAGAACAAATTTCCAACATCAGTCACAATATGAACCTCCTCATGGTGGCTCTAGCAATAAATATTGGATCGTTTGGAGATGATGGAGGTTCTAACTCGGAGAATAGATCAGAAGGGAAATCAGGAGATCAGGAAGACTCAGGAAAGGAGTAGCAGAAAGAATCTGAGAAAGAGCATCCAAGTTTGAGTGGCGTGAATTCTTCACAGTCCCTATTCAATATGGAAGTGAAAGTGGACATAAATCTATACCAAGGTGATATCAATGCATTAAAATTGAATCATTGGTTGTGACAACTAGAATTTTATTTTAGCGTTCACCATATAGATGAAGGGAAAAATATTTTGTTTTCTAGATTGAAGTTATAGGACTATGCTTTAACCTGGTGGGAAAGTCTCATGAAAACATTTAGGCTAGAGGGTGATATGCTAATAACTAGGTGGGAGGACTTCAAAACCATCATCAATTCCCAATTCTTCCCTATCATGTATGTAGAGGATCAATGGATCCAATGGCACTACTTCAGGCAAAGGCAGGGGCATATTGTATAGGAGTACACCACTAAGCTCAAAAAGATGGATATCATGTTGGGTATCTCTCTAATGAACCCAGATGTAATCCTCAAGTATCTGGGGGGTTTACAAAATCATATATGAAATAAGGTGATGATCTTCAATACAAGGAAAATGGATGAGGTGTGTGTATAGGAACAATACCTGGATAACATAGGCCAAATGAAGGGGAAACCAAGTGGTTCGAAGCAGAAAGAGAACCAAGAAAATTCCAAGGAGGGGAGGAAGAAGTAGAAAGGGTGGGAATATAAGAAGAAAACAACCATTACAAAACAATGAAAATATCCCAACAAGCATTGAAATCATTGCAACATTGATGGCCACACCGAGGAAAAATGATGAAAATTACATCCAGAGCTAAACCTAAAGAAAACAAGCAAGATGGAAAGAAAAAAACCCTTCTAGCCATAGATTCAAGAAATCAGTTAGAAAGTAGCTCAAATGTGGATGGAAATATTGTATGCTTGTCTATGCAGAAAGAGGTGAATATGAGTAGCCTTCATCACTAGGAAGAGAAGGAGATGACCAAGCTCTTCCACATCAAGGTTCAGGTCAAGAAGACCAATATAGATGTTGTATTTGACTCTGGTTCACAAGCTAATATCATAGCAATGGATCTAGTCAACAAACTTGGATTGGAAGTTCACGATCATCCTACCCCCTATCAATCAGGTTGGGTAAACAAGGATGCAGAGATAAAGGTAACAAAACATTGTAATATTAAATTTATTGTAAGTGTTGATTTTATTGATGAAGTGGAATTGGATGTAGTACCCCTTGATATATGTGGAATAGTGTTTGGAAGCCCTTACATGTATATCAAGGATGAAATATTCATGCAGAGAGCCAACATATATTGATTGATTAAGGATGGGAAGTCCTACATCATCAATGTACATAAAGGAAAGTCAAAGCTCTCATTGGTAAGTCCCAACAAAGCAAAGAAGTTGATTAGTTCTAGTAAGAAATATGTTTTTCTTTTCTTAAGGTAAAATCAGTTTGATGATGAGTCGATGAGAGTGAAGGAATCCCTAGAGGGGTGCACTAAAGAGAAGAAACATTAGTTGGAGGAGTTTCTACAAGAATACAGAGGAGTGTTCAAGGATCCTAAAGGGATACCACCCAAGACAAATGTGGAGCTTGAAATACAGTTATTTCTAGACTCCCCATTGTTGAATATTGGGTTATATAGACATTCTATTTTCAAAGTAAATGAAGTGAAGAAGAAGTTGTAGTATTGTTGGAGAAGGGTGTGATTTGACCAAGTACCTCACCTTGTGGGTCACCCATCATAAGTTTTCCCAAGAAGGATGGGACTTAGAGAATATGTATCAATTACAGGGCATTGAACAATATTACATTGAGGAATCAGTACCCACTACCAAAGATCGATGATCTTTTGGACCAACTATAGCATGCCAATTACTTCACTAAGATGGATTTGAAATCAGGATATGACTAGGTACGATTCAAAGAAGAATATACATGTAAAACCACCTTCAAGACAAGTTAATGTTTGTATGAGTGGTTGGTTATGCCATTCAGTTTATGCAATGATCCAACTACATTTATGAGACTAGTGAATGATGTTTTACACCCTTATCTAGATTCATTTATTATTTCTTATTTTGATGATATTGTGGTTTATAGCTCTACCTGGGAGGAGCACATATCACTTCTTATGAAAGTGCTAGAGACTCTGAAAAAGCACCAATTGTTGGCCTATCTCAAGAAATGTGAGTTTTCTCAATAGTCTTTGGTGTATTTGGGGTATGCGATTGGTGGAGGGGAACTCAATATAGATCTTGCAAAGATGGAGGACATCATGAAATGGCCAGTTCCTACAAATTTCATTGAATTTAGGAGTTTGTTTGGGGAAACACAATACTTGCAGAAGTTCATAGCATCATTTTCAGTGGTAGCTGCACCACTCCACACCATAACATCAAATGGTAAGAGTTTCCAGTGGGGGAAGAATAAGAAAAAAGGCCTTTGATGAGCTGAAAAGAAATATCATCCAAGCACTAGTTCTTATGCTACCAAACGTTTAGAAGACCTTCGAAGTGGAGATAGATGCGGGTGGGTATGCCATGGGAGCAACATTGATACAGTGAGGGATACCCATCTACTATCATTCTGAAGTATTTCATGGGGAAATTCTCAACTGCCCTACCTATAACAAGGGGCTCTATTCCTTGCTACAGTCTATAAAAAAAAGTGGAAGCACTATGCCATGGGAAAGGAGACCATCATCCACCCAAATCACCAGCCACTATAGTATTTACATGTCGAAGATAAGATACAACAAACCAAGAATTACAAGTGGAGGGGTTTTTTACAACAATTTCATTTGGTCACAAAGTATAATAAGGGTAGAACAAATAAGTTGGCAGACATGCTTTCATGACCACCCACATCCAATATTATAGTTGTGAGAACTCTCATGCACATGGAACCTTTTACCCATGTTGCATATAGAGAGGCATACATAGAATATGAGGACTTCAAGGAGGTGTTTCAACAACTGTAGGGTCACATTCATATACAAGAAGGTGATGGAAAGACTAACTATCATTTCGAGAATGGTTTACTCTACAATATCTACAAGATTTGTGTTCCTAAAAGTGAACATTTGCACCTTGTCAGAGAGGCTCACACCTCCAAGGTTGCAGTACATTTTGGTTTTAGGAAGACAGTTGTCGACTTATAGAGGTATGTGTATTGGCCCAAAATTTAAGAAGATGTAGCATGATATATTATAGGATGTATACTTTGTTGTACCAACAAGCCCAACAATAGGAAGAAAGTTTTATACCATCCCTTACCTGTACCCACTTGAATACTCACTTGACCTTGGGAAAGTATTTCCATGGATTTTGTGGGAGAGTTACCAACAACCCGAAAGGGACATGACTGTTTATTTTTGGTAGTTGATAGGTTTAGTAATATGTGCATTCTCATGCCTTATAAAAATTACCATCAATGGGAAAGAAGCAAAAAATAAGTTCTTTGAACATGTCTGGGTGCACTTTGGGATACCATGGAGCATCATCTCATATAGGGTTACCAAATTAATCGGTGCATTTTGGACTACATTGTGGGAGAAGATGGACACTAAGTTGAAGAGGTCTACAACATTCCATCCACAAACAAATGGGTAGATGGAAGTAGTCAACGAGACTTTGGTGCAGCTTTTGAAAAGGTTACAATTAGAAGCATTCGAAGACCTTTGACGAAATTTTGATCTATATACAAAACTCTCATAACAGAGAAGTCCACACTTCTACTAGTAAGTCGCCTTTTGAAACTTGCTTTGGGTATTTTCCACCTTCACCCTTAGATTTTGTATATGAACAATAAGGAGGAGTGAGGGAGGACATCATACGAGATGCATTAAAAGAAGAAAACATTGTTGAGAAGATCAGGAAAATCCATTTTCAAGTACAAGAGACATTAAATAGGTCACAAGAAAAGTATAAGGCTAGACATGATCAACACAGAACAAAGAGAATATTTAGAGTGGGAGAAAAGTATGGTTAAAACTGAATAAGGAAAGGCTATAGGGTCCTCATAAGAATATCAAGGATCTATTGTATGGTCCTTTTGAGGTATTGGAAAAGGTGGGAGATAATTCCTTTAGACTCAGTCTACCCCCATACATGTTGTTGGGTGCAGGTCTATTTTGAGGAAATACCTATTTTTGGATGGTAAAACCCAATTTTGGAGAAGAATAACTGATAGGAAAAGTAGCACGTGTGAGGGAAAGCCACATGCAAAGGAGGAAATCATGTAAGGCACGCAGGAAGGAAAACATAACCATGTTAGGGTTAGGATTTTGGTAAGATATTGTAATAGCTAAGAAGCTTGTAAATTAGTATAAATAAGAACCTAGGAGGTCTAGGTCGGGGGTTCAAAGTTGTTCTCTTGGGATCAACTGGAACACTGATTCAGTTCGATTATTGTATTTTTGATATGATTTCGTAAGTTGTTGAGATTTAGAAGAGTCAAGTAGCTAGATCTTGAGGGTTAGATCACAGGTTGAGGATCTTGGTGTGATCTAGTCTAACTCAAAGAGGTTATTGAACCCTTTTCATGATTGTATGAGCAGAAATGGAGTGCGCACAGTGCCATATTTTGCAACAAACCTAATAAAATAGCCTAAGAATCCATATCTTTGTGGATGTAGCCCAACAGGGGGTGAATCATGGTAAGACCTGCATTATGTTTGTTGTTTATTGCATATTTACATTTTGTCAGTAGTTAGATTATGAATGGATGAATGAATGATTAATTTAGATCCATTAGAATGCACGCATAGTCTTAACAAATGAATGAATCTTAGGAATAATAGAGATAATTATCAGATCAAGGCCTGAAGAAGATCAAATATAATCCCAGGTTCCCACTCATTCCTATACTGCAAGCACCTGAGCATTGTAGTCACCCATAGAACTATCTCGGGTGAGACTACGCAGTACATTCTGTGTGTTGTCTTGCCTTCTGGTTTACCAGGAGGGCTGATAGTTTTAAAGGGTTTTGTTGGAAACCTGTTAAGATTTGAACCTGGGTCAGCCCAAGAAGTAGATAAAGATATTAATAACCAACAAATGGTTTTATTTCTGACTAGAACTTCATAGGATTGAGTGAATGGGATTCATAGAAGAAGCATGTGGAGAATGAAGGAATGTTCAGACCGTGGAATCCAACGAAGGCGGAGATCAAAATATGGTTTGTGCAAAAGGATAACAAAAACCCTAAGATAACATCGCTTAAATATCTAGATAAATATGTGTTTAGCAACTTGCATGAGGTATTTTTCTATGATTTCCCGCATGTGTTGCAGGAGTGGCTATTGAGGTTAAAACACAACCACCCTACAAATCAAATCAGACAGCTCGAGTGGAATCATGTGGAGATCGTGCAGTTACAACAAGTTAACAATAAATTTACGCGCATAGTATATTTCTGGTTATACAGTATTGTTACAGGATTTATCATCGATTTTGCAGTAGATACCGTGAAGTCGTACAACGTAGCAGAGAAAGAGTTTCTAAAAGATCCTAGAGGTAGGTATATCATATCATTGTATACTTCAATCAAGATGTTATTATATAACAACGATGTGATGACTATGGAATCAAACAACTAAACTTCCATGCATGCATGGGGGGAGGGGTGAAGCACTGACAAGAGGTGGATAAATGGAGGAAGAGATGGATAATGGAAATAAGGAGGAATCCATGGACCCAATCATGATGAGTCTGTTTGGGAGATTGATCAGAGTTTCAAATGGTTGAAGGGTAATTTTAAGTATGTAATGACTGAAATGTAACATAGGAAATTATTTGTGAACTCACTGTTACAACATTTGAAATGCCCCTCAATACATCAGAAGTTTCAAACTTAGGAAAAGTCTCTGCAGGAATCTTTACAACTAGAATAGAACCAGTATCAAAAGACAGATCCAGCAATAAAAGAGTTGAAGGAGGATATGAAGAATATAACGTTTAGGCTTAACCGGAATAAGGGAAAAGAGAAAAGAGAAGTTGTTTTGTGTACACTTGCAAGACAAAAGGTCACCATAAGAATGAATCTCCAACTTTCACACAATATATGGAAACAAGAGTACTAAACCCATTGCCAACAGGAGGACCATGGTGAGAGATTTTTAAAATGCATGGGCATCATCCATATCATTTTCCAATCATGCAGAAGTATCAGACAGTACCCAAGAGTTCATATTGAAATTTTTGCAAGTCAGTGGGTCATGCTGATAAATATTGTAGGACAATGGATTTGATGAGGGAAAGAACTTCAGACACATATAGGGTGCAAACATAAATGATGATAGGGTATTTTTCACCTTAGTTCAACAAGGTACCACCTCCATACAATAATGCATATCAATAGTATAACACTTTGCAACCACAATATAACAACACACAACCACAGTATAACCATGCACCTCAGTATAGTTCCCTGTGAGGAGATCGAGTTGGATACAAAGGTGGAGGACGAGGTAGAGGAGGATTTGGAAGAGGTAGAGGTCTATTAGTGTGCCACAACTTCCAACATCCAGGACATTATGCAAGGAAATGTCCACTCCCGTAGCAGACCATGATACAGAGGAATGCCCAACACTTTTGGGAAAGATTCAAGAAAAGAGGAAGAATAACAACTAGAATGTTCAGTGGATCTTTGCAAAATCCACAGATGATGGAAGAAATATCAACATAGTCACATGAGGATGAGCCAAGACAGGACTTGACGCAGTAAGATAGGATCCAACACAACACTAGTGGGTGAAGAAAAATACTGAAACACAGAAGCAGTTTGATGTGCAGAAAGAAAAGGAGACATTCAAGGAGGCCATACATGAATTTGTCAAGAAAAATGTTGCATATACATCAGTTGTGCAACATACTTAGAATGTACCAATGTACGAGATTCCTTCATCAATGGACCACACTGGTGAAGCACAAGTTATAGAGAAAGTAAGTAACATAAGAACTTTTCTGTAATCTTGTGTTAAGCTACTGAATGATCCATCATCTGTTAGGGTTTTGAAAATTCTACTATAAATATGTAACACAAAGGTAGAGTTGAAATTAGAGTAGAAAATATTCAATCATCTCTATACAAGAAGGAGGACAAGTAGAGAATTTAGACTCAATGATAACATTGGGGATTTCAATATGGGGGATATTATATTGGACTTAGGCTCTGAGGTAAATGTTTTACCTAAGAATACATGGCAGAGTATGGGAGAACTCACATTAGACTATTCACATGTCCAACAAAAATTAGCAAATCAACACAGATTTCTACCAATTGGAAGGCTTAAAGGTGTGACAGTAGATTTGGATGGAGTGCGCACTAAGGAAAACTTTGAAGTAATAGAGATTGTAGATGTAACAAAACCATATCCAACATTGTTTGGACTAGATTGGGAATTTGAAAACTAGGCCATAATCAACTTGAAGACAAGGAAAATGACATTTGAATGAGGTGAATACAGAGTCATTGCACCATTAGATCCTTCACAAGGAAAAAGGTTTGTAGAACCCACCTGTTTAGATCTGGAAGAATAAACCAGTTGTACATAAATACCACGTGAGAAGAAGATAATGTCAACCCAACTGCACATGGGGTACTCGGCTGGAGAAGCATCACATCATGTGATTCTGACTCAGATACAGGTCTGGAGAATTAGTGGCAAAGATTACATGAAGTCTCCACAATAAGGTGTGCAAGAATAGACCATGCAGTAAGATGGATTGGTATAGATATAAGAGAACCTCTGATTTTTCATGGGGTAAACGATCTAGAGAAATTTATGAAAAATATGAAGAGGAAGTATTAGAGAATCAGAGGCTCTTATCCCTCGATATTGCACTCAAGGCTACACCTGAAAGATGGTGGGGTGCACACAAAGAAACACTTTAGGACTGGTACCAATGTAAATGATTATTGCGCATCTGATTTGGCATGCAACAATGGAGCAATAAAATGCAGAGGTATGATGGGAAAGGAACACTAGTAGAAAACTTGGAGAAGTGAATAACACATTGGAGAATGACACCATTAGAAGAATGGCCTCATCATTTCATCCACACATTGGAAGGAATCCCAAAGAATTGGTATGTAGACCAGGAAATGCATAGAGGCACCACCGAATAGACATAATTACAAAAAAACTTTGTAGTAACTTTCTCATTTGAACATGCGAACCCCAACATTGATTCAACACTAAAGAAGATTAAAGGTGTAATATTTATTGATGAACCAGAGGTTGAACTCATGACAAAATATCAACAACAGAATAGAAAGACAGTCAAAGAATTATTGTCATGCTATCATGTTGAAGAGGAAGCACTAGATGAAGATGACCCGCGCAACATTTGGATTACAGAAATTGAAGGAGAAAAAAAAGTGGAAGGTCCATCTTTCGAGCCAAAAGTATTTTCTGCACCAATCAAGGTGAAGAAAGTCAACATTGGAACAACCGAAAATCCTAAAATGGAAAGTATTGGAGACTATTACGATGAACAAATAGTAGAAAGAATAACAGATTTACTGCATGAATAAAATGACCTCTTCCCGGCGATCTTTATAGAGATGAAAGGCATAGAAGGAGAGCTAGGAGAGATGAAGATACATCTCAAACCTAAGGAAAGACCTATCAGGCAAAGACCTTATAGATTGAACCTAGTATATAAGCAGAAAGTGAAGGTTGAAATTGACAGAATGTTGGAAGTTGGTATCATAGAACCAGTAGAGGAATATGAATGGATAAGTCCTATGGTAGTGCAATAAAAAAACAAGGATGGATAAGGATTTGTGTAGATTTGAGAAAATGACCCTTTTCCTACCCCTTTCATAGACGCGGTATTAGATAATGTGGGAGGCTAGGAAGCATACTCATTTAAAGATGGATTCTCAGGTTACCATAAGATCAAGATAGCTCTAGAGGACATGTATAAGACTACTTTTGCTATAGAATGGGGATCCTACCAGTACACAGTCATGCCATTTGGGATAAAGAATGCACCATCCATATTTTCAAGAGTAGTCATAGCTTCTTTTAAAGAATTCATACATCAATTTTTAGAAGTATATCTGGATGATTGGACTGTATATAGTTTATTAAAATACCATGTAGAAGTGTTAAGACTCATGTTGGAAATATGTAGGCAATGTCAGATATCATTGAATATCAAGAAGTGCATTTTTGGGACACCTTTTGGAATATTGTTGGGACATATAGTGTCTAAACAAGGTTTACTAGTGGATCCTGCTAAGATTGCAATCATTGTCAATTTAACACCACCAAAATCAGTGCGCCAGTTGAGAACAACACTGGGACATACAGGCTATTACAGGAAATTTATAAAGGGGTATATGTAGATCACTGCGCCAATGGAAAAAATGTTAAAGAAGGATATCATATTTCAGTGGAATGAGAATTGTCAACAAGGGTTGGAAACCTTAAAAGAAAATATGGTCACAACACCTATCCTAGTATTCCCAGATTGGGAAAATAAATTTTATGTGCATGTAGATGCATCAACCATTTCACTCGGAGAAATTCTAGCACAACTAGGAGTAGGGGATTTAGATCATCCTATAACCTTTGCAAGAAGGAAATTGTCAGAAGTGGAGAAAAATTACAACACCACAGAAAGAGAAGGCCTATCCATGGTATATGAACTTTAGAAGTTCAGGCACTACTTACTGGGGAAACACTTTAAAATGTTTGTAGATCACTCTGCCTTAAAATACTTAGTCAACAAAATACTGTTATGGGGGAGGATCTATAGATGGCTATTGTTATTTCAAGAATTCGATTTTGAATGGATAGTCAAACTAGGGAAGCTGAATGTAGGACCTAATCACATGTCAAGGGGAACTAATGGAGAAGAACCTACCAATTTGGAGGACAACTTTCCTAATGTATAGTTGTTTTAAGTACAAGTAGTTGATTATTACTTTGTTGATATTATTGAATACTTAAGTACATGGATTGCGCCACAATAATTTAGCTCTGCGCAGAAGAAAAATATGGTAGTCAGAGCTGCTGACTATCAACTGATTGGAAGACACTTATATAAAATGGGTGCAGATAGCATTTTTAGAAGGTGTGTACTAGAGCATGAAAGGCCTAGAATTTTGGCAGAAGCTCATGAGGGATAAGATAGAGGGAATTATGCAGGAAAATCTATTGTGCATAAGGTATTTCACGTAGGATTATGGTGGCTAACAATTCATAGAGATGCCAATGAATAATTCCATACATATGGTGTATGTTTGAGGGTGGGAAAACCCAACAGAAGGGATGAGATGCCCCTAAGACCACAAGTAACTTTACAAGTATTTGACAAATGGGAAATATAATTTGTTGGATCAATTAATCCACCAACAATAAGGTCAGGAGCGAGATATGTCATCACTGTGAACTAATATTTAACAAGATGGGAAAAAGCACAACTAGTCAAAGACTGCAACACAAAGACAACAACACACTTCTTGTTTGAGCAAGTGATCACCAGATTTGGATGTCCAAGAATTTTGATGAGTGACCAAGGTACTCACTTTATCAGCAATACTATCAGAGATATGAATGAGGATTTTTAATTCTATCACCATAAGAGTACACCATACCTTCCTCGGGAAAATGGAATAGTAGAAGCGTTCAATAAGATCTTGGAGAATGCTCTAACAAAGATCTGCAATGTCAATAGGGATGATTGGGACTTGAAAATTCAAGTTGTACTATGGGAATACATGACTACATGTAAGAAGTTGATAGGAAAGACACCATTCAGGTTGGTGTATGGGCGGGAAGTAGTAGTACCATTATAATTTTCGGTACCCAGTCTGGGCATAGCAATAATTACCAGCATGAAAGAAAGTGGTGCAGTAAAGGAGAGATTGAATAAACTAATGGAAATGGAAGAGGATAGGATTCTGGAAGGATTTCACCAAGAAGTACAAAAAGAAAGATAAAAATCCTGGCATGACAGACATATAAAGAGGAAGAGCTTCAAGGAAGGAGACCTAGTCTTTCTCTATGACAGTAAATTTTTTCAACATCCTGGAAAATTTAGAATGCATTGGCTAGGGCCCTATGAAGTAACGACTATCACAGATGGGGGATATGTACAAATAAAGGATTTGAGAGGAACATAACTGAAAGGAATGATCAACGAGAGTCAACTGAAAATGTACCGGGACAGCCAACCTCCTAACATTTAGAAGTACAACGCAGTAAAAATGCATGTACATAGTGTACTATAGTATAAGTTAGGATAGAAAAAATGACAAAAATAAATAAAAAGGATAAAAAGAAGGAAAATGAAATACAAATATAGAAAAGAAAGAAAATAAAAAAACACTGGAAAAAGTGGCACGTAGTAATTATCGTGACAAACATCAGAAAACAACGCATAATAAAATGTTGAAGTTGGTGCAAATGCATGCGAAAAGTGAAAAGTGAATATAGTCGGGTCTATAAAAGGTGGAAAGCACACAATTATTCAACACTTAGCGAATTTGGATCCCAGAGCGAGAAAAAAAATGCGTTCCCTAGTTATCAGTTTACGAAAGATAAAGCACATTTGTGAAGTTGAGAGAAGATGACTCCACTGAAGTTCGGTGCAGCAAGACACTTTATCTATATTACTTGGCAAGGCCAAAGGCAAAAGGAAAGAATGAAATATCCTACGAATGTGGTTGAGCTGGAGGATGTTACCACCTCAAACCCAGAATCTATTATCCCAACGCAGGTCAAGGAAGAGTTTCCCACAACACAATAAGGAGAAATAGGGCAGAGCTTCGGGGCTCAGAATGGAATTTCAAACCCTAACCTTGAGACGCCTGCAAACCCCGATGAAGCAATGGGACCGCGACAATCCCAGGCACACGAAGAGGTGTTAGTAGAGGACATCACCGACCGACCAGAGTCTGGTAGGGAGGAAGAATATGCAAACGTAGCAGAAGTAGGTACATCTGTAGTGAGCCAAAAAAGAAAAACACAAGAATCCATGGATATTACTCTCCATTTTCTCCCAAATGTAGTCATCACTATCGACGAAATGTTGATAAAGGTACCTAAGTTGAGATATGTTGACCGCAACATGCACGATGCAACCAAGTTTTCAGAATTGACTGAGGAGAACTACTTGATAAAAAAGAGGGAAATTGGACCCCTAGGTTGACCCGTGTTGGAGCCTGCACAGTGGATCATGGGGATCTACATCTCAGGAATCATGAATCTATTGGACATACTGCACTTCCGACGTAGTAAGAATGTCAGAATTTGCATTAAAAAACTAGTCTCATCTGTCCATGGAGGCATCCTATGGATGGATAGATTGGTGTAGATCAGCGTGGCATTGATTGCCAAGATCACAGGACTACCCACATTCGACACGCAACCCGAAGAGTACTTAGATAATAAAGCACGCGAAAAAGAAGTGCCAGAACATGTTAGAGCACAGTTTGGGACTACCCCAGGAAATAAAGGGATTATCATTAAGGATTTTAATGACAACGTGACAAAGGTCACGAGACAACTGATGGCGTGTAAACTATCGAGGAAATGTGGAAGAGAGGAAGCGTCAGCATGCGTTATTTCCATAGTCGTGCAATGTGTGAAGGGAGTCATGTTCAACTGGGCACATGTTGAACCAGTTTCTAATAGACTGTCGCGACATACAAGATAATGGAACTGAGTTCCATTATTCCTGGTTAATTATATTAATAACACTGGTAGGGTGGAAGGATCCCAAATTATTGTTGTTCCTAGAAAGAATGGGAAAGTGTTATGTGGCTAGGTATAAGTCCCTCTTGCAGGAAAAGGAAAGTAAGATGCAACAGGAAAATAACATTGTGTTTTCCATGTTGCTAGAGGAAATCTAGCAGTGCACAAAAATGTGTGGTGCATACCAAATGAGGTAGCACAAGAAACAAATGGGATATCCAAATTTAAGGAATTTGGGCATCATGTATGGATCCAAGCCACGAGGGATCATAAGAAGGAGTGGCTCGAGATGCAGTACTATGTCACGAGAAAGGACATGGATTGGATCATTAAATATTGTCCAGCACAGTGGCAGTCACCAGTAGCAAAACCATCCACGAGGACATGCATGATGCAGTCCTCTAAGCCCAAGGATACAACCAAAGCAAGCTCATCTACCTGAATAGGTAGCCTGACTGACAATACCAAGACAACCATAGAGCTAACCCAAGCAAGTGGGAGTAGTGTAGTACCGAAATGGCCAAGGAGAACCCCCACAACAACAAGGATAGGAAGTCGCCATAGACAGGGAAAATTAAGATGGCACAGGATGTAGAAAAAAGAGGCTAAGGAACAACAAGTGGGGCACATCCCTCACAGACATCATGGAAGCATGCTCAAGGAAAATATGTGTGCAAGAAAATAAAGTACAAAACAAAGGACCCATACATCACCCTAACAGAGGACGATACAGAGCTCATTGGGGGCAAGGTCCAGAACAAGAGTGAATGTGGAGAATCTCAAACTCTATGAGCCTTCCATGTTGGATCAAGAGGAGGAATAGATCCTACCTTCCATAGAGGACTTAGCACCAGATGCTCAGGAAGAGTTGGAATAGGACACAATTTTGCTGAAGCGCTCTAGAACTACAAGACAAGGGAAACATGACCTTTGGCATATTGGGTTGACAGGACAACTTCCAGGTAAAGAAAAGTGGTACTCCATGGAGAAGGTAGAGGAAAATTTCCCTCACCTCATTTAGTAAATATCTTGCAGACCAAAACCCTCCCTAAATGGGGAGGTATGATATGGATCGTATCATTATGTTATTTTTCATCTATCTCACTACTTTCTGGGTGGAAAAATTGGAGGAATCAACTTGTAGGGTCATTTCGGAGGCTCGTCCAAATTTGGAAATTTGGGTCCAAAAAATGTTTGAAATCTTCCAAATCCATTTTGAGGCATTAAACAACACTTTTTTTGGTCCAAAACTTACTATGGAGGAAGATTCTATATTCTACAATGATACCTTTCCAACGGTACAAATCGTTCTTATGAGAAAGTTATGCCTCTCACAAGTTGACCTACTGTATTGATCACCATGGTGCAAGTAGATGCCACGTCAACTTCCATTACTTAGACATGTGGGGCTAACCACATAGTGGAATTTATAACAAAATTCTATAAGGTTCAAAACCTTATCACAATTGAAGGTAGAGGAATTCTAAATCTTACCCCTAGAGGGATATGAAGCTATGTTAAATACCAATCCACTAGGAGGAGAAGGGGTTCCATTATTTTGCATTGTATATTGTTCCATAGCTGAGAAAAACATCTAAGAGTGGTATTATGTAAGCATAATAGAGGAGGAGAGATTATGTAGTAGTCATACATGCCATATGTCAAAGGAAAATCCACAGAGAGTGCCTCTTTCTTCGTACTTTCATCATTTTTATACCAGAGAAAAGAGAGCAGAGAAACCTCACCTTCAAGTTGGGTTTTCTCCTGTATTGGGTTTCCCTAGTCATATCTTGTGTTTATTTATGGTTTGTGTGATTGTGTTTTACTATTCTCTATTTTTCACATTTTATCTTTTTCAATGCATAAGAATAAAATCAATAACTAAATATTTTGGAGATATAAACGAAAAATAACCTTAATAGTAAATATTTCAGTATTTTATTAGATCTATTGTGATGAAATGTTCTAGTGGAATATCCATGACAGTTTACAAATCAACGAGACCACATCATTGGAACTTAAAGTAGTTGTATTATTACCTATGGCCACAATTAGACTATCACATGAGTCTTGTAAAGAACACAATAAATTGATACACTTATCTTCATTAGATATCTTAATATCAACATATAATAGTTGACTTACCACAATATTTAAGGTGTTTCAATGTTATGTCACCGAGTCTCCATCTTTCATCCTCGGGTAATACAACGTATTCTACAAGAACAATTTGTTTACGAGGGACTTTGAATGATACAAAGCCCCTAAATTATCCCATAAATCCTTGGTTGTAGCTTCCCCTAACACATTCAGTAATATTGAATCTGAGAGATACAAACGGATTGTGATCTTCGCCTTATGATCCAACTTTTCCCAGTCTTCTGCTAACATTCATGTAGGTGCAGTACCTGGATCCAAAGTGATCCACTGATATTTTTCCACTGACAGATCTTCCATATTCAGTTTCCACATCTCAAAACGTTTCCCATTAAATTTATCGATCTCTATTTTCAAACTAAATTATTTTTCTTTTCACCTAAATAATCGATACCGTCTATCTCCCACTGTAACAAGGTTTTTCACAGACCCAATCCAAATCCTTAGACACAAAGGAATCCCCTTGAAGCCAATAAAAACATTGATGCCAAATGTATATTTTAACCTTTTACAATAAATTATTGCAAAGAGATTCTTAATAAATAAAAAAAGATACAATGGGACATACACACATTACACAGAGATTTTAACTTGGAAACCCAAACTGGGAAAACCAACAACCTGTTTAGAGCCGCACCTCTAATATCAATAGACTTCATATCCATTGTCATGAAGAGAAATTCTTCTTTGTCAATCTTAAAAACATATCCATCACTTTTTTTAGACAAGCTATTGTCCTCTCTAGAGTAAAAACTATTCATCTTTGTATATTTTCATCTTTTGTGTTTATATTGTTATGTTCTTTTTCATCATTATTGTCTTCATAATCACCATATTCCTTTTTTCATATGGACATTTAGTAGAAAAATGTCCTACTCTACCACAATTAAAACATTTTTAAGGGTAGATTACCTTTGTATTTTCTAGATCCTTTTTTTAGCTTTCTCATGAATGGTGTTTATTTTGGATATGATTCATGGCTGGAAAAATAATAGGATTTGTGTCCTTTTTTCTTCTTTGATGCTTTGAAATAATCTTCCTTCTGTGCTAGCTTTTCTTTTTCTATCCTCATCTCATATGCAGTGAAAATGCCATGTAGCTCAACCATTGTTAGTTTCTCCAGATCCTTCGTTTCTTCAATGGTAGAGAACTTGGTATCAAATCTTAATGGGAGTGACCTTAGCACCTTTTCACAATCATTGGTTCTTCAACCCTCTCACCAAGTCCTCTAACAATGTTGACAATTTCATCCACACGGAGAAAATAGGCTGCAACATTTTCTTCTCCTTTCATTTTCAAACTCTCGAATTGTCTTCTATGAGTTTGGAGCTTTTCCTTATTCACCTTGTCATCACCTTCGTATATGTTTTGAATTTTTTCCCAATGTATTTTTCTGATTCACAATGTATCACCTTGAATTTTTTTTATTCTGATAGACTGCACAAGATGGAATTCATAGAGTATAATTCCTTCTTGAGGGCATCAAAAAAATCCACCTAAGTAGTTTCTTTATAAAGTGTTGCAAAATCATATCTAACATGTCTCTCCAAGTAACTTTCCCACAAATATTTGACATGGGGGAGGGACTTAAGGAGTGTGAAGGTGATATTATTTCTATGGTAAAAAAATTGAACATAATAATAACCCTCTAATAGATTTAACAATTTCTCTAAGTAATTGCATCTATTTCACCTTAAAATAAAGGAATTCCAAAGTTAACTTGTACCCTGAAGGGTGTTCACCTTCATAATGAATTCTTGTTGAAGGTATCTCTATCGCGATTGGTAGTCATAGAAGGACCTGGGAGAATTATCCTTCATCTCATTCCTTTATTACATGAGAGATTCCTTGAGAAACAAATTGATAGGATCTCCTACTCTATCATCTCTCTTTTCTTCCACCATGGGAGGTCACTTGGGTTGGCTAGAGTGGTATTTCCCAAGCTCATTTAGTTCAAGATCCAAATTACTATACCCTGACCTCGCTGAAGACATGCATAGAGAAACAACAAAGATAAAATTCATTTGATACCATTGATATATATTATGTAGAGAACAAAATGAAAGTATAAATATAAATGGAAACACATGAACATATTGTAGAGAACAAAATAATACAATAAAACCCAAATTTTGTTAATCAATGAAATGGAAAAAGACTATAAAATGCAAATAAATACAAACTAGCTAGAATGGTGATAGAATATCTCTAAAGAGAGCTATGCCACATACACTCATTTGCAAGAAGACATTACAAGAGTGTTGACAGGTTTGATTTTCCTGTCAAGCAGGTAGGGAAGAGTGCCCAATGACAAGCCCCAATTAGGCTTACTCTCATTTGGGATAACACTTCTGACCAATAAGTAGGCTTGGTTTCCACTCTAAAGATTTTCAATTATGAATATGACAACATAATGTTCTCAGATGAATTTAAATCTATTTTAAATGAATTAACTACAACTAACTAAATTATCCTATTCTAACACTACGCTATCATATCCTATCTTGATTAGGATAAAACTAATGATACGAGAACAATGAAATGTGGTATTATCAATGAGAGAAATAGTTCATATCTATTAAAAATACCTATGTATAATTTACCAGTCAAATCGTTGGGCGGAGGGGGTCTCATACACCAATTTGTTGTCTGGCTTGGTCGTGACCTTAAAAATAGATTATTATTATTACTATTAATATATTAAAATGACAATGTTATAGATACACCACAAATAGTTTCAGATTTAACTATAAACATCATTGTTGTGCTCATATGGAAATCAATGAAAGTGTAAGAATATTAAACATTTTTGTAGAAATAGTTCATACAAAAATATCAAAAAATTATTAAACAAGAGAAACATGCAAAGAATAGTCTCTTGCACATTCATCAACAATCACAATTTCCAAATCGACTCTTGCTCTTTATTCAACTGGAGGTAATAGTACCATCTCTTGTGTACAATGGGAAAAGGTCCCATCTCCATATCTTAAGCTCTCTTTTATAAAAACAAGAGAGTCTCTTCAGTTACACTGACTATTCAATTCCTATTCTAGATGGTTCATATTACAACTTTGTTCTATCAAAATTTAAAATACTTGTAATGAGATCAAATATAAGACTATGGGCCTGGTCCTTCATATGCTTTCTTCTCTATATAGGTAGTCCACAATTCGAAGTTCTTGTGCACATCTTCTAACTTGTCCAATTTCATTTTTCCAGCTGAACCTCTCTATCACAAAGTTTTGTGACCACGTCTCTCTTGATTTCTTGTGTAATTGTTAATCCCTAATATTGGCTCATTACCCCTTAATTGGGGCATATTATATTAGTGATGTTATTTTATTTATGTCGGCTTTATTCCATTAGTTGTAATTATACCTCCTAGTCTCCTATATATACCAAGGAGACATTTTCATTTGGAATCATCTTGTACTTGAACATTTGTGGGGTAAAAGGAGGTTGCCCCCTCGAAGAGGCTTATTATCTGAAATTTTCTCTTTTTCAAGGCGTTGAGTACTTATTCTGAGGTTTTTCTATGCTATATTGATATTTGGTTCTTAACAGTAATTTTATTGACATAATATATGGTTGAAGTATTTAGATTGACAATATTAACCAAATATTTATGTGAACTATATTTATCTATATGCTCAATATGATTTATCTCATATTTAGTAGTGTCTTTATGCTTTGCCACATCCTTAAGTTTCAACTTACCGGTACCTACTTCCTCCAAACATGCCATTGTTTCTATTCCAAAATATTCTAGTATTTCATCTGCAGGGTTCCAAATTATGATGCACGCTTTGGTTCCCATCTCTCTAGCTTCCTTTACCTCATCAAATATTTATTTATAGGAATCAAATAGAATTGTATTCTTCATTATTTGTTTTACACTGTATATGGGTAAAGTTTCTAGTGCTTGAGTATTCCTTTCTTGCTAATTTACCACTTTATCAAAGGCATGTTGTGCCTCCTTGTATTGACTCCTTTGTTCATCAATTTGATATTGCAACTATAATACCCTTTTTTCCCCCAATTTGTAAATATAAATATAACTGGCCAAGAGACTATGGCGGACTAAATATGTGTGAATGTTTGATTTGATGAACCTTTGTATAAAAGGGTCAATGCATGATTTTTTTGTTATTAATAGAATTTGAATTTGAATATGTGTTGCACAACTGTTGAAAGTAGGGGGGCGTTTCCAAGATAGACCATGGATGCTATAAAAGAGATGGTGAAGGGAAACCAAGTATGGTTGAGATGACCCTCACTAGACTAGTACCTACTGGGTGTAATTGCTCAACAGTCCTCTGACCCAGAAATGAATTACCAGATAGGCTGGTAATTGGAAGGCCATCCTCAAGAGTTAATGAGGAGATGGGGTATGGTACTCATCGGTAAGGATTCCAGTCCTGACCATGAATTGGGATTTGGACCCACGCAACCTTGTTGAGGAAGGAAATAAATGAGTTAATTCAGGGACAAAGAAATATATGCAAGATAGCAGAGTAGAGAAAAACATACTTTGATTCTGAAGTTGAGATGAAAAAACTGAGCAGTAAGCTCGATCTAGATGTAAGAAGCCATGGACAAGGTTTGGCTACAAGATGGTAAACGAGGCTGATGAGTGATTGAGGAATTACTTGTGCATACCTTCTTGCCTGGAGCAGAGAAAACCATTTGAAAAGTTCTGTGGGAGGAGGAGAGTAACCTTTGTTCCTGACTGTTGTGGAGCAAGGAGAAAGAATATCTATTAGAGCACCATGGTCTAGCTCAGGGGTGGCCAGTGGTAAATCTGTTACGAGTGACTGTGCCTATGGTTGGGAGGAAACATGCACCCCTTTCAGCAGTTGCTTCACATTTTCCAGTTCTAATAAGTATTTTCATACTCTATGTAATATATTGGATGTGATGATGAAATGTTAGTGTTTGTGATTAAGTCTTTTAGTATTTTGAACAGATATTAGATATGTTTTTTTACTTCTACAAAATGTTATGTTTTCATGATCTTTGAATTTTTCTCAGACTAGTTGCTATAGAGTCATGGGATGAGAATACGCAGGAGGGTCAGGGTAGGATCGATTGAAATGTCTAAGTCCTTCCAATCCATTGAAGTCTACCTTAGCGGGAATGGGAGTTTCCCTTCAAGCTAACCATCCATTTGACCGAGGGCTTATGCCCGTGTTCTTAACCCCTTTGCTACAAAAAGGGATTTTTGCTTAGCCTGTAAGTTTTCCCAAAGGATCCATGTGACTAGGGCCTAGGAACCATGCGCTAGTCCGAAAGGAGCTATCTCTTTCGGCTTCGGGACTTCAGGACTTGTGATTCCACAATCCTCGAAAATAGTTGAAGGTCGAAGTTGTGAATCGACGAGGGACGTTGATCTAGTGATTAACCATAGATCACTCTCATTCGTTAGATTGGACATAGGAAGGGAAGCGTTAAGCACTTCAGAGAAATTCTACTTCGGGAGAATAGGGATGGTCTAACATTGAAACTCCCGAATGTCGGAGTCACGGATTTAATATGGACTATTGAAACTGGAGGGACACATGTCCATAGATCCACAGTTATCTGGTAGTTTGGGTATTCAGTGATTTAGATAGACATGAGTTTTCCCCGAAGGTATGCAAGCCAGAGTAAACCCTGGTCGTAGATGTTAGGTACAGATGACAATAGATCTGGCATGGTCCGGAAGGAAAACCGAGAGATACACGCCAAACTCACGAATGTCAAATTTCCAAAGTGACGAGGACCATTGGATGAAAGGGTACATGGCAAGGAATCATGTGGTTCAGAGACTTCATACTCCGAAGAAATTTGTTCAAGGGTTTTCAAAAAGTGAAAATTGTCAAAGTCGCGAACATCGAAATAGATCTCGGCCATTGATAGGAAGAGGATGTGTGGCGGAAGATCCGAGAGTCTGGAGACTTATCTCTTCGGTGGATTTGCGTCGAGAGGATTTGGTAATCTTTGAAGCCGAAGCTACAAAGTAATGAGAACCGTAGATCTATGGATCTACGTGGAATCTTATGGATAATTATATTGAAGGACTGAGTAGTTATCATCCTATGATGACGTCATTCAATGTGAATTGGATCTGCATTATGCGTGCCATGTGTCACCCAATTTTGGACGATTCACATACCCATTGTGCCTATTACAACATGACATGTGTCACCCCCTATCGAGGACATGTGTCACCCCTCGACCCTCACCACGTGTCATCTATCGGTTCATGCCCTCCAGGCCAACGTGGTTGGTGACGTAATCGGGACTACAAGAGTTTGGATAACTTCGACATTTGAAATATTTAGGGTGTAGTACTATATAGAAATGTTCGACGTAAATTTCCAATCGTCGAAGGACCAAAGCCACATGGTGATAATTTGGAAGGTTTGAGTGTCGGTTGATACAGGAAGGTCCAACTATGATGACCAATCATCTATTTCCGATGGACCAAGGACGACCGCCAACTGTCGAAATGATGAAACATAGGATGTTCAATGTTAAACACCGAATGCTAATCATCAAAGGGTTATGGCCACTTGGCAATATTTCAGGGCTTCAGGGATTAGTAAAAATGAGAGTTTTGCACCAAATGTCGAGCCCCTTTTTAACCGTAGGATCTTGGCAGAGGATGTGGACCATTGATCCCCCCCGTTGTTCGGCAATTTGAGAATTTGACAACATCGTTGGAACTCCCAAAGTTAGGAAAATTCTGAAGTGCCAAAACCTTTGCTAACGCAAACTCTTAGATCCCGATTTTCAACCCAAGGTCACGAGGAGGACCCTGCTAGCTAGTTCAAGCGCACAATGAGAGATGTAAATCTCGGGGGAGCTGATTAAGAGGGTTTTTCTTAGTAAGGGACCAAAAATAAACCAAGGAAACGCGAAAAATTGATGCCCCATCCCTAGAAAGGGTATTTAGGGGTTGGGTGTGTTACAAATTGGTATCAGATCATGGAAACAACACTTGTCCTGCTTGGGCTCGTGCACGACTCACATAAAAATATTATTAGAGAACTTATGGGATAACTCCCTACCTTACCCCCCTTCTGTAAGAAACTTGTCTGAACCTATACTAAAGAGAGGAACACCACCTTCTACTATTGATATATGTTTTGGAAGTCTGCATTGTAGGTTTCTAATGTTTCCAAATAAATAACTGACTTCACCTTGCAATGATATGTGTTGTTCATGAATTGGTAGATTAATAACTAACATAAAAAAAATTATCATCACTCAAGCCGTTAGTGAACAACAGGATAACTACAACGTAAAGGATGGTGACACATCAGGAGTTGGGGGACAACTCCCACAATAGAGAGGAATAATATGATGAAAGGAGGGTGGTGGAAACCCCTCCAAATTTGGCTGAAAGTGTGAGAAGCCTCATGGCAGAATTATAGAGTTATACGGCTGACAATGAAAGGATAATCAAGGAGCAAGAAAAGCATACATAAATTAATGCAGTCCTACTGCAAAGTCTATCAGATATACAAAGGCAACTGCAACATGTTTCAACTGCTAGTCATGTGGACAGGCATCATACTAAGAAAAATCCAAGTCCACCTAAGATACAGAAGAATGGTCCTGAAAGTGGCCATACCAGGAGGAGCACCTCAAAGAAGGTCCAACACGGAGCCAAGATACATTCAATGGAAGATTCCTATGGTGAGAACACTGACAACTCCAAGGAATCTTCTAGTGGAAAAAATAGTTCCCATTCTTAGACAAGAGTTAATAAGAGGAAACATTCCAAGAGTCATGACCTTGAAGAATTCAAGAAATCCAAACTACCCACCTTCGATGGAGAGATTAAGAAGGGGGAAGAAGTAGAGGTTTTGCTACTCGGCTTGAGGAAACACTTTAGAGTTCATGACTACTCTGAGAACTTGAAGGCTCGGATAGCCATTTTCAACCTGAATGGGAAAGATTCCATTTGGTGGGAAGACCTTAGGAATGTGAAAGGAGTCCATGAGAAGGACTTATCATGGAAACAATTTGAGAAATACTTCAAGAAGAAGTACCTGTCAGAAAATTACTTTGATGGAAAGACCAAGGAGTTCTATGAACCCAAGCTGGGACAACTCACCATAGATGAGCATATCAACAAATTTCTCGAGCTGATGAGGTATGTACCCTACATAAAGGATGAAAAGTTAAAGATGAAACGATTTATTAATGGCTTACCTCAGCGCTAACGAGACATAATTGAGTTTGATGAACCAAAGATCTTAGAAGACACTATTCGAAAAGCAAGGTATTTCTATGAGCAATTCAAGAGTAAGACAGAACCCCATGAGGATTGGAAGAAGAAAAAACATTAGGGATTCAAGAAGAAGGGGTTTAAACCCTTGAGATTTAAGAGCCTTGGTAAGTGCTCTAGTATGAGCCTTCCTACCAGAAGTGTGTATCAACAAAATTTTCCATCCCATAGTGGAAATAAACCATTCAGAACAACTCCAAGTAAGATTGATAACAGTAAGAGGAACCCTTGAAATGTTGGGGTTGTGGAGAGGAACATCTACTGAGGGACTATCCGCATAGGCAACAGAACCCTGGGAGGGTCTACAACATCCAAGAGGCTACCACAATCAATGATGTGGCTAGGATCTTGCCACAAATTTATGCATCCTTGGACAATAAACAATCTAACCACCAAGCTTCAGTGGTGGAGATGGAAGGTACAATTATAAACCATCCTTTTTCCATTTTAATTGACCATGGTTCTAATTTGAGTTATGTTTCCCCTCAAATTGTTGAGAAATGTAAATTGCATCAAGTTAAACATGTTAAATCATGGCTAGTACAATTAGCCACTGGAACCAAAAGAAAAGTAACTGAGGTCATACTAGCATGCCAATTTTTCATGAGTTGGTTGTCCACCCAAGCAAACCTAAGCATACTTCCTTTAGGATATTATGACCTATTGATTGGCATGGACTAGTTGGTTGCCCGCAAAACCAAGTTGGATTGTTACACTAAAACTTTGGAGTGTGAAAATGAAGAAGGAAGAAGGGTAACCTTACAAGGGATTCAAAATCTTGTCTCAGTGAGACAAATATCAACCCTCCAAGTGAAGAATTATTGCAGAAAGGGATGTCCCTTGTATGCAATACAAGTACTAAACTCTGTTGAGAATGACAAACCCAGGCTAGAGAACCATCCCATATTGAGAGAATATAAATATGTATTCCCAGAAGAGATGCCAGGTCTACCTCCAAGAAGGGATATTGATTTTTCAATAGAACTTGACCCAGGAGCAGTGTCAATGTCTAGAACACCCTATAGAATGAGCACACCAGAGCTAGTTGAGCTCAAACTACAGCTGAAGGAGATGTGGGAAAAAGGATACATTCGGCCCCTCCATCCACCTTGATATCCCTACTATGCCACCACTATAACTTCACCCCATTCTCCTCCTTCCATTGGACCAACTAGATGCTATGCTAAGCATAAATTTGATGTATCACAATTTTAGTTGCTTTTATAATATATCAAACATGGTTATACAACTCAAGGGCTTATCTCAATTGATGACCACCAATGTCATTGGGCTAATTTTGTATTAGTGATTCCCTACTTCGAATCCCTCTGGTAAATTCTGTTGAATATATATATATATATATATATTACTAACAACTATCAAACTGTTATATTTTTAACAAATATAAATACCATAAATCCATATTCAAGTTGAAAAGAATAATATTTTTTTATCAAACTATTATAATTTTAGCAAATATAAATACCATAAATCCATATTCAAGTTGAAAAGAATAATAAAATTTAAGTTCGAAAAAAAATATTTGTTATTCTTATGCTCATAATATATAATAACAAAAGATGATGGCAAATCATTAACATTTATCCATAGATCCATACATCAAATAAAATTTCTTCTCGGTTCTCCCCTTTTATGATTGCAAGGAAAATTGCATTAAATAGAATTTCTTCTCATTTCTCCCCTTTTATGATTGCAAGGCAAATTGCATCAAATAGAATTTCTTCTCGTTTCTCCCCTTTTATGATTACAAGGTAAATTGCATGGAATCTTGTAATCCATTAGTAGGTATTACAGGTTATCATAATGCCCATGCAAACAATTTTATCATTCGGTCCTTTCTGCTTTTGAGTGCTCTAGCTCAAGCCCAGTTTAGATAGCTAGAAAGGTTCTGAAGATTTAGTTGAGGAAGGTATGGCAGGACCTTGCTCATGATGCACAATGTGCCTTCCCAAATTTCTACCAAGTATAGACAATTAATTTCATTGTTTACTTGGGGTTGGATTTGCATTGAAAATTATGGATCACTACCAACAAAACCATCAAAGGAGGTGAATGCCACTTTCAAATGGTGGACAATTTTAATTACTAGACTACAACTAAATTAGATATAGTATATGTAGTTAGTGTATTTAGGCAATTCATGGATAAGTTATATGGAAGTCAATGGAAAACAATCAAGAGGATTTTGGACACACAAAAGGAAATTTAGATTTTGGTATTGAGTTTACTAATTAGTATGTTGTTGAGTTGACAATTCATTTATTTTTTAATTGGGCTAGTTGTTCAATTGATAGAAAATCACTACAGGATATTATTGAGAATGGAGTAATTATCACATTTGGTTGTGACCGACTCTTATTATTTCGATGCATTTGGTTAAGCATTAATGCATTGTTTAAATTTATTATTATGTTTTGGTTAAGGCCAACCTAGTTAAGTTGTTATGTGGGTTCATAACTCCTCTTGGGAAGCCCACCCTACCTTTTGAGTTGTGTATAAATACATACTCACGATTCATTTGTATCATCATGTTGTGATCTTCTTGATCATTCTTTAGCATACACGCATCATCTCTCTTATAAAGTGTTTTATGTCTAAGGTCAACTATATATTTGGCGTTCTCTATTGTTCAAGGGTTGAATTTTCACTTGTGTTTGGTGACTCTCTCTCTAGCACAATTATGATCATCATTAGCATCAATGGTTCATGGTTATCTTCAATATTAATGCATATTTCTCTCTCCAATGCACTTGTGCTAGAGTATCCTTTCTCTCTGAGGAGTGTGTTTCCCTTGTATTTTTGTTGAAAAATACTGAGAGGGGGGGGGGGTGAATCAGTGTTTTGATCTATTAACAATATTTCACTTTTCTTTCACTGANGAAACCAAGTATGGTTGAGATGACCCTCACCAGACTAGTACCTACTGGGTGTAATTTCTCAATAATCCTCTGAACCAGAAATGAATTACCAGTCAGGTTGGTAGTTGGAAGGCCATCCTCAAGAATTAATGAGGAGATGGGGTAGGGTACCCATCAATAAGGATTCCAGGCCCTACCATGAATTGGGATTCGGACCCATGCAACCTTGTTGAGGAAGGAAATAAATGAGGTAATTCAGGGACATAGACATATATGCAAGATAGCAGAGTAGAGAAAAAAATACTTCGATTCTGAATTTGAGAGGAAAAAACTGAGCAGTAAGCTCGATCTAGCTGTAAGAAGCCATGGACATGGTTTGGCTACAAGCTGGTAAACGAGGTTGATGAGTGATTGAGGAATTACTTGTGCATACCTTCTTTCCTAGAGTAGAGAAAACCATTTGCAAAGTTCTGTGGGAGGAGGAGAGTAACCTTTGTTCCTGACTGTTGTGGAGCAAGGAGAAAGAATATCTCTTAGAGAACCATGGTCTAGCTCAGGGGTGGCCAGTGGTAAATCTGTTACGAGTGACTGTGCCTATGGTTAGGAGGAAACATGCACCCCTTTCAACATTTGCTTCACATTTTCCAGTTCTAATAAGTATTTTCATACTCTATGTAATATATTGGATGTGATGATGAAATGTCGGTGTTTGTGATTAAGTCTTTCAGTATTTTGAACAGATATTAGATAGGTTTTTTTACTTCTACAAACTACTATATTTTCATGATCTTTGAATTTTTCTCAGACCACTTGCTATAGATTCATGGGATGAGAATCCGTAGGAGGGTCAGGGTAGGATCGATTGAAATGTCTAAGTCCTGCCAATCCATTGAAGTCTACTTTAGCGGGAATGGGAGTTTCCCTTCAAGCTAACCATCCATTTGACTGAGGGCTTATGCCCGTGTTCTTAACCCTGTTGCTACAAAAAGAGATTTTCTCTTAGCCTGTAAGTTTTCCCAAAGGACCCATGTGACTAGGGCCTAGGAACCATGCGCTAGTCCGAAAGGAGCTATCTCTTTCGGCTTCGGGACTTCGGGACTTGTGATTCCACAATCCTCAAAAATAGTTGAAGGTCAAAGTCATGAATCAATGAGGGACGCTGATCTGATGATTAACCATAGATCACTCTCATCCATTAGATCGGACATAGGAAGGGAAGCATTAAGTGCTTCAGAGAAATTCTACTTTGGTAGAATAGGGATGGTCTAACACTGAAACTCCCGAATGTCGGAGTCACGGATTTAATATGGACAATTGAAACTGGAGGGACACGTGTCCATAGATCCACAGTTATCTGGTAGTTCCGGTATTCGACGATTTAGATACATGTGAGTTTTCCCCGAAGGTATGCAAGCCAGAGTAAACCCTGGTCGTAGATGCTAGGTACAGGTGGCAATAGATCTGGCATGGCTAGGAAGGAAAGCCAAGAGATACACGTCGAACTCATGAATGTCAAATTTCCAAAGTGACGAGGACCATTGGATGAAAGGGTACATAGCAAGGAATCATGTGGTTTAGAGACTTCATACTCCGAAGAAATTTGGTCAAGGGTTTTCAAGGAATGAAAATTGTCAAAGTCGCGAACATCGAAATAGATCTCGACCGTTGATAGGAAGAGGATGTGTGGCACAAGATCCGAGAGTTTGGAGACTTAGCTCTTCGATGGATTTGCATCGAGAGGATTCGGTAAGCTTTGAAGCCGAAGATACAAAGTAATGAGAATCATAGATCTATGGATCTACGTGGAATCTTATGGATAATTATATTGAAGGACTGAGTAGTTATCAGCCTATGATGACATCATTCAATGTGACTTGGATCTGCATTACGCGTGCCATGTGTCACCCAATTTTGAAGATTCACATACCCATTGTGCCTGTTACAACATGACATGTGTCACCCCCTATTGAGGACATGTGTCACCCCTCGACCCTCACCACGTGTCATCTATCAATTTGTGCCCTCCAGGCCAACGTGGTTGGTGACGTAATCGAGACTACAAGAGTTTGGATAACTTCGACATTTGAAAGATTTAGGGTGTAGTACTATATAGAAACGTTCGACGTAAATTGCCAATCGTCGAAGGACCAAAGCCACATGGCGATAATTTGGAAGGTTTGAGTGTCGGTTGATACAGGAAGGTCCAACTATGATGACCAATTGTCTATTTCCGACAGACCAAGGACGACCGCCGACTATCAAAATGATGAAACATAGGATGTTCAATGCTAAATGATGAATGCTAATCATCAAAGGGTTATGGCCACGTGGCGATATTTCAGGGCTTCGGGGATTAGGAAAAAGGAGAGTTTTGTGCCAAATTTCGAGCCCCTTTTTAACCGTAGGATCTTGGCAGAGGATGTGGACCGTTGATCCCCTCCGTTGTTCGACGATTTGAGAATTTGACAACACCATTGGAACTCCCAAAGTTAGGGAAATTCTGAAGTGCCAAAACCTTTGCTAACGCAGACTCTTAGCTCCTGATTTTCAGCCCAAGGTCACGAGGAGGACCCCGCTAACTAGTTCAAGCACACAGTGAGAGATGTAAATATTGGGAGAGCTGATTAAGAGGGTTTTTCTTAGTAAGGGACCAAAAATAAACCAAGGAAACACGAAAAATTGATGCCCCATCCCTAGAAAGGGTATTTAGGGGTTGGGTGTGTTACAAATTGGTATCAGATCATGGAAACAACACTTGTCCTACTTGGGTTCATGCACGAGTCACATAAAAATATTATTAGAGAACTTATGGGATAACGCCCTACCTTACCCCCCTTCTATAAGAAACTTGTCAGAACCTATACTAAAGAGAGGAACAACACCTTCTACTGTTGATATATGTTTTGGAAGTCTACACTGTAGGTTTCTAATGTTTCCAAATAAATAACTGACTTCACCTTGCAATGATATGTGTTGTTCATGAATTGGTAGATTAATAACTAACATAAAAAAATTTATCAGCACTCAAGCCGTTAGTGAACAACAGGATAACTACAACGTAAAGGATGGTGACACATCAGGAGTTGGGGGAGAGCTCCCACAATAGAGAGGAATAATATGATGAAAGGAGGGTGGTGGAAACCCCTCCAAATTTGGCCGAAAGTGTGAGAAGCCTCATGGTAGAATTACAGAGTTATAAGGTTGACAATGAAAGGATAATCAAGGAGTAGGAAAAGCATACATAAATTAATGCAGTCCTACTGCAAAGTCTATTAGATATACAAAGGCAACTGCAACATGTTCCAGCTGCTAGTCATGTGGACAGGCATCATACTAAGAAAAATCCAAGTCCACCTGAGATACAGAAGAATGGTCCTGAAAGTGGCCATACCAGGAGGAGCACCTCAAAGAAGGTCGAACACGGAGCCAAGATACATTCAATGGAAGATTCCTATGGTGAGGATACTGACAACTCCAAGGAATCTTCTAGTCGAAAAAATAGTTCCCATTCTTAGACAAGAGGAAATAAGAGGAAACATTCCAAGAGTCATGACCTTGAAGAATTCAAGAAATCCAAACTACCCACCTTCGATGGAGAGATTAAGAAGGGGGAAGAAGTAGAGGTTTGGCTACTCAGCTTGAGGAAGCAGTTTAGAGTTCATGACTACTCTGATAACTTGAAGGCTTGGATAGCCATTTTCAACCTGAATGGGAAAGATTCCATTTGGTGGGAAGACCTTAGAAATGTGAAAGGAGTCCATGAGAAGGACTTATCATGGAAACAATTTGAGAAATACTTCAAGAAGAAGTACTTGTCAGAAAATTACTTTGATGGAAAGACCAAGGAGTTCTATGAACTCAAGCTGGGACAACTCACCATAGATGAACATATCAACAAATTTCTTGAGCTGATGAGGTATGTACCCTACATAAAGGATGAAAAGGTAAAGATGCAACGATTTATTAGTGGCTTACCTCAGCGCTACCGAGACATAATTGAGTTTGATAAACCAAAGACCTTAGAAGACACTATTCAAAAATCAAGGTATTGTTATGAGCAATTCAAGAGTAAGACACAACCCCATGAAGATTGGAAGAAGAAAAAAAATTCGGGATTCAAGAAGAAGGGGTTTAAACCCTCGAGATTTAAGAGCCCTGGTAAGTGCTCTAGTATGAGCCTTCCTACCAGAAGTGTGTATCAACAAAATTTTCCATCCCATAGTGGAAATAAACCATTCAAAACAACTCCAAGTAAGATCGATAACACTAAGAGGAACCCTTGAAATGTTGGGGTTGTGGAGAGGAACATCTGCTGAGGGACTATCCGCATAGGCAACAGAACCCTGGGAGGGTCTACCACATCCAAGAGGCTACCAAAGTCAATGATGTGGCTAGGATCCTGCTACAAATTTATGCATCCTTGGATAATAAACAATCTAACCACCAAGCTTCAGTGGTGGAGATGGAAGGTACGATTGTAAACCATCCTTTTTCCATTTTAATTGACCATGGTTCTAATTTGAGTTATGTTGCCCCTCAAATTGTTGAGAAATGTAAATTGCATCAAGTTAAACATGTTAAATCATGGCTGGTACAATTAGCCACTGGAACCAAAAGACAAGTAACAAAGGTCATACTAGCATGCCAATTTTTCATGAGTTGGTTGTCCACCCAAGCAAACCTAAGCATACTTCCTCTAGGATATTATGACCCGTTGATTGGCATGGACTAGTTGGCTGCCCGCAAAACCAAGTTGGATTGTTATAGTAAAAATTTGGAGTGTGAGAGTGAAGAAGGAAGAAGGGTAACCTTACAAGGGATTCAAAATCTTGTCTCAGTGAGACAAATATCAGCCCTCCAAGTGAAGAAGTATTGCAGAAAGGGATGTCCCTTGTATGCAATACAAGTACTAAACTCTATTGAGAATGACAAACCCAGGCTAGAGAACCATCCCATATTGAGAGAATATAAAGATGTATTCCCAGAAGAGATGCCAGGTCTACCTCCAAGAAGGGATATTGATTTTTCAATAGAACTTGTACTAGGAGCAGTGTCAATGTCTAGAACACCCTATAGAATGAGTACAACAGAGCTAGTTGAGCTCAAACTACAGCTGAAGGAGATGTGGGACAAAGGATACATTCGGCCCCTCCATCCACCTTGATATCCCTACTATGCCACCACTATAACTTCACCCCATTCTCCTCCTTCCATTGGAGCAATTAGATGCTATGCTAAGCATAAATTTGATGTATCACAATTTTAGTTGCTTTATAATATATCAAACATGGTTATACAACTCAAGGGCTTAGCTCAATTGATGACCACCAATGTCATTGGGCTAATTTTGTATTAGTGATTCCCTACTTCGAATCCCTTTGGTAAATTCTGTTGAATATATATATATATATTACTAACAACTATCAAACTGTTATATTTTTAACAAATATAAATACCATTACTAACAACTATCAAACTGTTATATTTTTAACAAATATAAATACCATAAATCCATATTCAAGTTGAAAAGAATAATATTTTTTTATCAAACTATTATAATTTTAGCAAATATAAATCCATATTCAAGTTGAAAAGAATAATAAAATTTAAGTTCGAAAAAAAAATTGTTATTCTTATGCTCATAATATATAATAACAAAAGATGATGGCAAATCATTAACATTTATCCATAGATCCATACATCAAATACAATTTCTTCTCGGTTCTCCCCTTTTATGATTGCAAGGAAAATTGCATTAAATAGAATTTCTTCTCGTTTCTCCCCTTTTATGATTGCAAGGCAAATTCCCTTTTATGATTGCAAGGAAAATTGCATCAAATAGAATTTCTTCTCATTTCTCCCCTTTTATGATTGCAAGGCAAATTGCATGGAATCTTGTAATCCATTAGTAGGTATCCATTAGTAGGTATTAGAGGTTATCATAATGCCCATGCAAACAATTTTATCATTCGGTCCTTTCTCCTTTTGAGTGCTCTAGCTCGAGCCCAGTTTAGATAGCTAGAAAGGTTATGAAGATTTAGTTGAGGAAGGTATGGCAGGACCTTGCTCATGATGCACAATGTGCCTTCCCAAATTTCTACCAAGTATAGACAATTAATTGCATTGTTTACTTGGGGTTGGATTTGCATTGAAAATTATGGATCACTATCAACAAAACCATCAAAGGAGGTGAATGCCACTTTCAAATGGTGGACAATTTTAATTACTAGACTACAACTAAATTAGATATAGTATATGTAGTTAGTGTATTTAGGAAATTTATGGATAAGTTATATGGAAGTCAATGGAAAACAATCAAGAGGATTTTGGACACACAAAAGGAAATTTAGATTTTGGTATTGAGTTTACTAATTAGTATGTTGTTGAGTTGACAATTTATTTAGATTTTAATTGGGCTAGTTGTTCAATTGATAGAAAATCACTACAAGATATTATTGAGAATGGTGTAATTATCACATTTGGTTGTGACCGACTCTTATTATTTCGATGCATTTGGTTAAGCATTAATGTATTGTTTAAATTTATTATTATGTTTTGGTTAAGGTCGACCTAGTTAAGTTGTTATGTGGGTTCATAACTCCTCTTGGGAAGCCCACCCTACCTTTTGAGTTGTGTATAAATACATACTCACGATTCATTTGTATCATCATGTTGTGATCTTCTTGATCATTCTTTAGCATACACGCATCATCTCTCTTATAAAGTGTTTTATGTCTAAGATCAACTATATATTTGGCATTCTCTATTGTTCAAGGGTTGAATTTTCACTTGTGTTTGGTGACTCTCTCTCTAGCACAATTATGATCATCATTAGCATCAATGGTTCATGGTTATATTCAATGTTAATGCATATTTCTCTCTCCGATGCACTTGTGCTAGAGTATCCTTTCTCTCTGAGGAGTGTGTTTCCCTTGTATTTTCTCCATTTATTACAAGTTTTAGGATTTGTTGGTGGTTCCATTTGATCATTTTCTCTCTTATGGATCTTAACATAGTATTTTAGAGCAAGTGTGAACCTCCCTTACCCTTTTCACAACTAATTAGGGTTTCTTCTTGGTTTTTTTTAACAATGTTCAGAACAATTTGTAGCAGCGATTGTCCCTAACTTTTGAAGTATTGGGGTTGTTTCATGGTGATTGTATTTTCTATTGAAGGGTGACAACTTAGGGTTGTTTTTATCCCACTTTGTGCACTTTCTTGGAGATATTTTCGATGGATTTGGGTGCCCAACATTATGGATTACTAACTTATCTATTTTTAGCCATTTTTCTTGAGTTTATTCGTGGATTTGGGTTGGTACTAAAGTTTTGAACCATTAATTTTTACTTGTTTTCAACAAAATATCTAAATGTATGAGTTGCTAGCTCAATATTTTTGTGTGACTACAAAACCAATTTTTCAGACCATCTCCTTCTTCTTAATAGATCGAAATNTGGGTTGGTACTAAAGTTTTGAACCATTAATTTTTACTTGTTTTCAACAAAATATCTAAATGTATGAGTTGCTAGCTCAATATTTTTGTGTGACTACAAAACCAATTTTTCAGACCATCTCCTTCTTCTTAATAGATCGAAATATTTTTTGTTTAGTGTCATTTACCTAAGGGAAACAAAACTAGGGTTTTTGGATCAATGATTTTCTAGGGGTTTCCTAGGGTTTTAACCCCCCTTCAAGGGATCACTACAACTATTGATTCGACACTATTTGTTTAGTGGTGTCACCAAGTTTTTTCACTGTAGAACAAGAGTTTCTAATCACCTGTCTTTACAGTTGATCCAAGATTTTTTGTCGAGTGGCATTTCCTTAAGGGATTTAAAACTAGGTTTTTTAGATCAGTGGTTGAAGTGATACGTGGAGGGTTAAAACTCTAGGAAACCTTGTTGAAGTGAGATGTGACTTCATAAGCTTCAAATCTCAAGGTTTTTAGATCAAGTACATGAGCCCATATTTCAAAGTATTTTCTATATGATCATTCTAGTACAAATGTTATCTTTGAGGGAATTTCTATTCAAAAGTCTGTAGGATTTGTCCCACTATTTTTCACATATGATTCGTCCATTGATGAGTCTCAATGTATTATAGTGGATCTCTTATTTCCACATTATGATTTTGGTCCTTTTTGGATGTTCTACATTCAATAGCATTAGTTTCAAGGACAACTTCTGCTATCCTTTGTACCTTTATCCAACTAGCATGCTCTAGTGGATCCATCTTCTCACTAGAGGCCACCTTCACCAAGTTGTGGAATCATGTTTGTGTGGAAGATATGTGGCATATGGGGGAATCTATATCTTTAATGACTCAAGTTTATCATTAAAGGGAGAAGTTGTGATGTAATTCCTTCTCTCCAAGGCCTCATGTTTAGATTAAGGGGGGATAATGTGAATATGGTCAACCCTATTTTGTTATGGGTCTTTGTACAACCACTTACCTTTGTATCTTGGCCATGACCAACCTATATCGTATTGGATATCCATAAACTCACTCTCCTATGTATTGAKTTGGGTATCTATAAAACCACACCCATTCTATATGTTGGCCATGACTTACCTTGTATTGAGTTGAGTATCCACAAACCCACTTACCTTTGTATTTCATCATTTCTCTTTGTATTGATCTATTTACCATATCAGGGGGTATTGGGAAAGTGTAATCCTTACATTTGGTGATGACTGACTCATATTATGTCATTAATTCATTTGGTTAGGAATTAATGTAATCTTTTGTTGTAATACTAGGTTTTGTTTAACGYCGACTTACTCAACTTGATATGTAGACCCATAACCCCTCTTRGCARAAACATTCTACCTCTTGMGTTGTRTGTAAATACACCCACAMGATTCATTTGTATCATGATCTTATGAACTTCTTGCTCATTCTTTAGCYTACGAACACCATCTCTCTTATAAAGTGTTTTATGCTTAAGGGAGCCTATATCTTTGGCATTATCTATTGTTCATGTATTAATTTCTCACTTGTCCTTAGTGATTCTCTTTCTAGTGCACTTATGATCAGCTCTAGCAGTGTTGTTTTGGGGTTATCTTCATTGTTATTGCGGATTTCTCTCTATAACACACTTGTGCCAAATCATCTTTTCTCTCTAAAGAGTGTGTTACCTTTGTGTTGTTATCTTCTCTATTTATTGCAAGGTTTAGGGTTTGTTGGTGGTTCTATTTGATCCTTCTCTCTTATGAATCTTAGCATATATGCATTCACATTTGAATTAAAGTTTTATGTTTAGAGCATTAAGAAACAACCTATAATTGATTTGTCTTCCATAAAAGTTAAAAACTAAACATTCTGCAATGTTAATTATGAGACTATTTTGCTAAAGCTCATCTTTAAAGACATGGGAGAAAAGTAAAGAGGACCTACACTATCAAATGTAAGAACCAAAACACTATAAAATATGCAATGTTAATTATGAGACTATTTTGCTAAAGCTCATCTTTAAAGACATGGGAGAAAAGTAAAGAGGACCTACACTATCAAATGTAAGAACCAAAACACTATAAAATTAGCAAGAAATCCATTGTACCATGCTACACTAAAACATATTGTAATCCATTCATTTTTTAAGAAACGAGGTTGAATTAATTTGATGCATTGTGACAAATTATAATTGCAATCATAAGTATTTTTATTTTGGAAATAGGATGAAGGATGCGAGATTGTAAGGTGGAGATATATTCAATAGTCGTGTGTTCTTTTAATTTTCAATGTCCACTAATTTTTATTATGAAAATAGGATGGAGTATGCAAGATTGTAAGGTGGAGATATATCCAATAGTCTTGTCTTCTTTTAATTTCCAATGTCCAATAATTTAATTAACCATTATCTAATAATTTAACTATTTAATTGTTAATTCAATAGTCGTGTCTTCTTTTAATTTCCAATGTCCATTAGTTTTTATTTTGAAAATAGGATGGAGTATGAAAGATTGTAAGGTGGAGATATATCCAATAGTCCTATCTTCTTTTAATTTCCAATGTCCTATAATTTAATTAATCATTATCTAATAATTTAATAATTTAATTGTTAATTATGAAATTAGAAATGTTGTGTCTAATTGACAGATGAAAAATGTCTTTACATTAATTAATAATAACCCATATCGACATTCTCATGTAAATATGCTAATTTAGTTGATCTATATTCTAAGATTTTGAGAAGGGCATGTTTGAAATGCACATAACCATTATGGATGTAACAAAGAAATGGAGAGTTAAATAGCTATTAAAGGATTTTCTATTTAGTTAATAAAGCTAGTACAATTCCAGTTATTTATCCAACAGTGTTTGGTTCTTAGAACAGAGGTTAAAATCCTCTAATTTTTAGGTGTTTGTTATTTGAATGCAGGGTAACACATGGCCTTCATCCAATAGGCTTGACATGTATAAATACATAGAGCATGAAACTAAAAACAAGAAGGGTGCAAGGCAGAGCAAAGTGATTCCTCCAGTATTTATGAGGATTATTTATAAGTTTTAAACCTGCGAAGTAAAGCAATGCATATAGATTCTTAAGCAATACAGAAATTAATCAATGGCTCATACACAGAGTACACAAAGATTTTATACCGGAAACCCTCAACCGAGAAAACCTTTCTTATTTTCCTTATCTCGAATTTCACCATTCGCCATACACTATATAACACATACCCAACATTCTCCC
>SNQJ01S0027525.1:5252-25459 GCA_010110895.2 Picea sitchensis | reverse complement strand
AGTAGTTTGGCATCCTTTAAACCCCCTCTTCAGCCCTGCATTTCCTGTGCTGGTTCCTCTAAGTCTACCTTCCCGGGTTGACAATTAAATGTTGATTTACATGGTATATCTGCAGCTCGACACTATTACCTCCAGTTGAATAAAGAGCAAGAGTCGATTTGGAAATTGTGATTGTTGATGAATGTGCAAGAGACTATTCTTTGCATGTTTCTCTTGTTTAATAATTTTTTAATATTTTTGTATGAACTATTTCTACAAAAATGTTTAATATTCTTACACTTTCATTGATTTCCATATGAGCACAACAATGATGTTTATAGTTAAATCTAAAACTATTTGTGGTGTATCTATAACATTGTCATTTTAATATATTAATAATAATAATAATAATCTATTTTTAAGGTCAAGACCAAGCCAAACAACAAATTGGTGTATGAGACCCCCTCCACCCAACGATTTGACTGGTAAATTATACATAGGTATTGTTAATGGATATGAACTATTTCTCTCATTGATAATACCACATTTCATTGTTCTCATATCATTAGTTTTATCCTAATCAAGATAGGATATGATAGCGTAGTGTTAGAATAGGATAATTTAGTTAGTTGTAGTTAATTCATTTAAAATAGATTTAAATTCATCTGAGAACATTATGTTCTCATATTCATAATTGAAGATCTTTAGAGTGGAAACCAAGCCTACTTATTGGTCAAAAGTGTTATCCCAAATGAGAGTAAGCCTAATTGGGGCTTGTCATTGGGCACTCTCCCCTACCTACTTGACAAGTAAATCAAACCTGTCAACACTCTTGTAATGTCTTCTTGCAAATGAGTGTATGTGGCATAGCTCTCTTTAGAGATATTCTATCACCATTCTAGATAGTTTGTATTTATTTTCATTTTATAGTCTTTTTCCATTTCATTCATTAACAAAATTTGGGTTTTATTGTATTATTTTGTTCTCTACAATATGTTCATGTGTTTCCATTTATATTTATACTTTCATTTTGTTCTCTACATAATATATGTCAATGGTATCAAATGAATTTTATCTTCGTTATTTCTCTATGCATGTCTTCAGCGAGGTCAGGGTATAGTAATTTGGATCTTGAACTAAATGAGCTTGGGAAATACCACTCTAGCCAACCCAAGTGAGCTCCCATGGTTGAAGAAAAGAGAGATGATAGAGTAGGAGATCCTATCAATTTGTTTCTCAAGGAATCTCTCATGTAATAAAGGAATGAGATGAAGGATAATTTCTCCCAGATCCTTCTATGACTACCAATCATGATAGAGATACCTTCAACAAGAATTCATTATGGAGGTGAACACCCTTCAAGGTACAAGTTAACTTTGGAATTCCTTTATTTTAAGGTGAAATAGATGCAATTACTTAGAGAAACTGTTAAATCTATTAGAGGGTCATTATTATGTTCATTTTTTTTACCATAGAAACAATATCACCTTCACACTCCTTAAGTCCCTCCCCCATGTCAAATATTTGTGGGAAAGTTACTTGGAGAGACATGTTAGATATGATTTTGCAACACTTTATAAAGAAATTACTTAGGTGGATTTTTTTGATGCCCTCAAGAAGGAATTATACTCTATGAATTCCATCTTGTGCAGTCTATCAGAATAAAACAAATTCAAGGTGATACATTGTGAATCAGAAAAATACATTGGGAAAAAATTCAAAACATATATGAAGGTGATGACAAGGTGAAGAAGGAAAAGCTCCAAACTCATAGAAGACAATTCAAGAGTTTGAAAATGAAAGGAGAAGAAAATGTTGCATCCTATTTTCTCCGTGTGGATGAAATTGTCAACACTATTAGAGGACTTGGTGAGAGCGTTGAAGAACCAATGATCGTGAAAAAGGTGCTAAGGTCACTCCCATTAAGATTTGATACCAAGTTCTCTACCATTGAAGAAACGAAGGATCTGGAGAAACTAGCAATGGTTGAGCTACATGGCATTTTCACTACATATGAGATGAGGATAGAAAAAGAAAAGCTAGCACAGAAGGAAGCTTATTTCAAAGCATCAAAGAAGAAAAAATGACACAAATCCTATTATTTTTCCAGCCATGAATCATATCCAGAATAAACACCATTCATGAGAAAGCTAAAAAAATGGATCTGGAAAATACAAAGGTAATCTACCCTTAAAAATGTTTTAATTGTGGTAGAGTAGGACATTTTTCTACTAAATGTCCATATGAAAAAAGGAATATGGTGATTATGAAGACAATAATGATGAAAAAGAACATAACAATATAAACACGAAAGAGGAAAATATACAAAGATGAATAGTTTTTACTCTAGAGAGGACAATAGCTTGTCTAAAAAAAGTGATGGATATGTTTTTAAGATTGACAAAGAAGAATTTCTCTTCATGACAATGGATACGAAGTCTATTGATATTAGAGGTGCAACTCTAAATAGGTTGTTTGTTTTCCCAGTTTGGGTTTCCAAGTTAAAATCTTTGTGTAATGTGTGTATGTCCCATTGTATCTTTTTTTATTTATTAAGAATCTCTTTGCAATAATTTATTGTAAAAGGTTAAAATATACATTTGGCATCAATGTTTTCATTGGCTTCAAGGGGATTCCTTTGTGTCTAAGGATTTGGATTGGGTCTGTGAAAAACCTTGTTACAGTGGGATATATACGGTATCAATTATTTAGGTGAAAAGAAAAATAAATTAGTTCGAAAATAGAGATCGATAAATTTAATGGGAAACGTTTTGAGCTGTGGAAACTGAATATGGAAGATCTGTCAGTGGAAAAAAATCAGTGGATCACTTTGGATCCAGGTACTGCACCTACATGAATGTTAGCAGAAGACTGGGAAAAGTTGGATCATAAGGCGAATATCACAATCCATTTGTGTCTCTTAGATTCAATATTACTGAATGTGCTAGGGGAAGCTACAACCAAGAATTTATGGGATAATTTAGGGGCTCTGTATCATTCAAAGTCCCTCGTAAACAAATTGTTCTTGCAGAATATGTTGTATTACCCAAGGATGAAATATGGAGACTCAGTGATATAACATTGAAACACCTTAAATATTGTGGTAAGTCAACTATTATATGTTGATATTAAGATATCTAATGAAGATAAGTGTATCAATTTATTGTGTTTTTTACTAGACTCATGTGATAGTCTAATTGTGGCCATAGGTAATAATACAACTACTTTAAGTTCCAATGATGTGGTCTCGTTGATTTGTAAACTATCATGGATATTCCACTAGAACATTTCATCACAATAGATCTAATAAAATACTGAAATATTTACTATTAAGGTTATTTTTCCTTTACATCTCCAAAATATGTAGTTATTGATTTTATTCTTATGCATTGAAAAAGATAAAATGTGGAAAATAGATAATAGTAAAACACAATCACACAAACCATAAATAAACACAAGATATGACTAACGAAACCCAATACAGGAGAAAACCCAACTTGAAGGTGAGGTTTCTCTGTTCTCTTTTCTCTGGTATAAAAATGATGAAAGTACGAAGAAAGAGGCACTCTCTGTGGATTTTCCTTTGACATATGGCATGTATGACTACTACATAATCTCTCCTCCTCTATTATGCTCACATAATACCACGCTTAGATGTTTTTATTAGCTATGGAACAGTATACAATGCAAAATAATGGAACCCCTTCTCCTCCGAGTGGATTGTATTTAACATAGCTTCATATCCCTCTAGGGGTAGGATTTAGAATTCCTCTACCTTCAATTGTGATAAGGTTTTGAACCTTATAGAATTTTGTTAGAAATTCCACTATGTGGTTAGCCCCACATGTCTAAGTAATGGAAGTTGACATGGCATAACTTGCACTATGGTGATCAACACGGTAGGTCAACTTGTGAGAGGCATAACTTTCTCATAAGAATGATTTGTACCGTTGGAAAGGTATCATTGTAGAATATAGAATCTTCCTCCATAGTAAGGTTTGGACCAAAAAAAGTGTTGTTTAATGCCTCAAAATGGATTTGGAAGATTTCAAACATTTTTTTGTACCCGAATTTCCAAATTTGGACGAGCCTCCGAAATGACCCTACAAGTTGATTCCTCCAATTTTTCCACCCAGAAAGTAGTGAGATAGATGAAAAATAACATAATGATACAATCCATATCATACCTCCCCATTTAGGGAGGATTTTGGTCTGCAAGATATTTACTAAATGAGGCGAGGGAAATTTTCCTCTACCTTCTCCATGGAGTACCACTTTTATTTGCCTGGAAGTTGTCCTGTCAACCCAATATGCCTAAGGTCATGTTTCCCCTGTCTTGTAGTTCTAGAGCGCTTCAGCAAAATTGTGTCCTATTCCAACTCTTCCTGAGCATCTGGTGCTAAGTCCTCTATGGAAGGTAGGATCTATTCCTCCTCCTGATCCAACATGGAAGGCTCATAGAGTTTGAGATTCTCCACATTCACTCTTGTCTTAGACCTTGCCCCCAACGAGCTCTGCATCATCCTCTGTTAGGGTGATGCATGAGTCCTTTGTTTTGTACTTTATTTTCTTGCATGCATATTTTCCTTGAGCATGCTTCCTTGATGTCTGTGAGGGATGTGCCCCACTTGTTGTTCCTTGGCCTCTTTCTTCTACGGCCTGTGCCATTTTATTTTTCCCTGTCGGTGGTGACTTCCTATCCTTGTTGTTGTGGGGATTCTCCTTGGTCATTTCGGTACTATGCTACTCCCACTTGGTTGGGTTAGCGCTGTGTTTCTCTTGGTATTGTCAGTCAGGCTACCTGTTCAGGCAAATGAGCTTGCTTTGGTTGTATCCTTGGGCTTAGAGGACTGCGTCGTGCATGTCCTCATGGCTGGTTTTGCTACTGGTGACTACCACTGTGCTGGACAATATTTAATGATCCAATCCACATCCTTTTTCGTGACATAGCACTGCATCTCGAGCCACTCCTTCTTATGATCCCTCGTGGCTTGGATCCATACATGATGCCCAGATTCCTTAAATTTGGATATCCCATTTGTTTCTTGTGCTACCTCCTTTGGTATGCACCACACATTTTTTGTGCACTGCTAGATTTCCTTTAGCAACATGGAAAACATAGTGTTATTTTCCTGTTGCGTCTTACTTTCCTTTTCCTGAAAGAGGGACTTGTACCTAGCTACATAACACTTTCCCATTCTTTCTAGGAACAACAAGAATTTGGGCTCCTTCCACCCTGCCAATGTTATTAATATAATTAACCAGGAATAATGGAACTCAGTTCCATTATCCTGTACGTCACGACAGTCTATTAGAAACTGGTTCAACATGTGCCCAGTTGAACATGACTCCCTTCACACATTGCACGACTATGGCAATAACGCATGCTGGCGCTTCCTCTCTTCCACATTTCCTCGGTAGTTTACACGCCATCAGTTGTCTTGTGACCCTTGTCACGTTGTCATTAATATCCTTAATGATAATCCCTCTATTTCCTTGGGTAGTCCCAAACTGTTCTCTAACATGTTCTGGCACTTCTTTTTCGTGCGTTTTATTATCTAAATACTCTTCGAGTTGCGCGTCGAATGTGGGCAGTCCTGTGATCTTAGCAATCAATGTCACGCAAATCTACACCAATCTATCCATCCATAGGATGCCTCCATGGACAGATGAGACTAGTCTTTTAATGCAAAGTCCGACATTCTTACTACGTCGGAAGTGTAGTATGTCCAATAGATTCATGATTCCTGAGATGTAGATCCCCATGATCCACTGCGCGGGCTCTAACACGAGTCAACCTAGGGGTCCAATTTCCCTCTTTTTTATCAAGTAGTTCTCCTCGGTCAGTTCTGAAAACTTTGTTGCATTGTGCATGTCATGGTCAACATATCTCAACTTAGGTACCTTTCTTAGCATTTCGTCGATAGTTATGACTACATCTGGGAGAAAAGGGAGAGTAATATCCATGGATTCTCGTGTTTTTCTTTTCTGGCTCACTGCAGATGTACCTGCCTCTACTACGTTTGCATATTCTTCCTCCCTATTGGACTCTGGCTGGTCAGTGATGTCCTCTACCAACACCTCTTCGTGTGCCTGGGACTGTCACGGTCCCATTGCTTCATCGGGGTTTGCAGGGATCTCGAGGTTAGGGCTTGAAATTCCATTCTGAGTCCCGAAGCTCTGCCCTATTTCTCCTTGTTGTGTTGTGGGAACCTCTTCCTTGACCTACGTTGGGATAATATATTCTGGGTCTGAGGTGGTAACATCCTCCAGCTCGACCACATTCTTAGGATATTTCATTCTTTCCTTTCACCTTTGGCCCTACCAAGTAATATAGATAAACTGTCTTGCTGCATCGAAATTCAGTGGAGTCATCTTCTCTCAACTTCACAAACATGCTTTATCTTTCGTAAACTGATAACTAGGGAACGCATTTTTTTTCTCGCTCTACGATCCAAATTTGCTAAGTGTTGAATAATTGTGTGCTTTCCACCTTTTATAGACCCGACTATATTCACTTTTCACTTTTCGCATGCATTTGCACAAACTTCAACTTTTTATTGTGCGTTGTTTTCTGATGTTTGTCACGGTAATTACTACGCGCCACTTTTTCCAGTGTTTTTGTATTTTCTTTCTTTTCTATATTTGTATTTCATTTTCCTTATTTTTCTCCTTTTTATTTCTTTTTTTCATTTTTTCTATCCTAACTTATATTGTAGTACACTATGTACATGCCTTTTTACTGTGTTGTACTTCTAAATGTTAGGAGGTCGACTGTCCCGATACATTTTTAGTTGACTCTCATTGATCATTCCTTTCAGTTATGTTCCTCTCAAATCCTTTATTTGTACATATCCCCCATCTGTGATAGTCGTTACTTCATAGGGCCCTAGCCAATGCATTCTAAATTTTCCAGGATGTTGAAAAAAATTATTGTCATAGAGAAAGACTAGGTCTCCTTCCTTGAAGCTCTTCCTCTTTATATGTCTTTCATGCCAGGATTTTTCTCTTTCTTTTTGTACTTCTTGGTGAAATCCTTCCAGAATCCTATCCTCTTCCATTTCCATTAGTTTATTCAATCTCTCCTTTACTGCACCACTTTCTGTCATGTTGGTAATTGTTGCTACGTGCAGACTGGGTACCGGAAATTATAATGGTACTACTACTTCCCACCCATACACCAACCTGAATGGTGTCTTTCCTATCAAATTCTTACATGTAGTCATGTATTCCCATAGTACTTCTTGAATTTTCAAGTCCCAATCATCCTTATTGACATTGCAGATCTTTGTTAGAGCATTCTCCAAGATTGTATTGAACGCTTCTACTATTCCATTTTCCCGAGGAAGGTATGGTGTACTCTTATGGTGATAGAATTAAAAATCCTCATTCATAGCTCTGACAGTATTTTTGATAAAGTGAGTACGTTGGTCACTCATCAAAATTCTTGGACATCCAAATCTAGTGATCACTTGCTAAAACAAGAAGTGTGTTGTTGTCTCTGTGCTACAGTCTTTGACTAGTTCTACTTTTTCCCATCTTGTTAAATATTATTTCACAGTGATGACATATCTCGCTCCTGACCTTATTGTTGGTGGATTAATTGATCCAAAAAATTCTATTTCCCATTTGTCAAATACCTGTAAAGTTACTTGTGGTCTTAGGGGCATCTCATCCCTTCTGTTGGGTTTTCCCACCCTCAAACATACATCAAATGTATGGAAATATTCATTGGCATCTCTATGAATTGTTAGCCACCATAATCCCACATGCAATACCTTATGCACAATAGCTTTTCCTGCATAATTCCCTCTATCTATTCCCTCATGAGCTTCTGCCAAAATTCTAGGCCTTTCATGCTCTAGTACACACCTTCTAAAAATGCTATCTGCACCCATTTTATATAAGTGTCTTCCAATCAGTTGATAGTCAGCAGCTTTGACTACCATATTTTTCTTCTGCGTAGAGCTAAATTATTGTGGCGCAATCCCTGTACTTAAGTATCAATAATATCAACAAAGTAATAATCAACTACTTGTACTTAAAACAATTGTACAACAAGGAAGTTGTCTTCCAAATTGGTAGGTTCTTCTCCATTAGTTCCCCTTGACATGTGATTAGGTCCTACATTCAGCTTCCCTAGTTTGAATATCCATTCAAAATCAAATTCTTGAAATAACAATAGCCATCTATAGATCCTCCCCCACAACACTATTTTGTTGACTAAGTATTTTAAGGCAGAGTGATCTACAAACATTTTAAAGTGTTTCCCCAGTAGGTAGTGCCTGAACTTCTAAAGTTCATATACCATGGATAGGCCTTCTCTTTCTGTGGTGTTGTAATTTTTCTCTTCTTCTGACAATTTCCTTCTTACAAAGGTTATAGGATGATCTAAATCCCATACTCCTAGTTGCACTAGAATTTCTCCGAGTGAAATGGCTGATGCATCTACATGCACATGAAATTTATTTTCCCAATCTGGGAATACTAGTATAGGTGTTGTGACCATATTTTCTTTTAAGGTTTACAACCCTTGTTGACAATTATCATTCCACTAAAATATGATATCCTTTTTTAACATTTTTTCCATTGGTGCAGTGATCTACGTATACCCCTTTATAAATTTCCTGTAATAGCCTGTATGTCCCAGTGTTGCTCTCAACTGGCACACTAATTTTGGTGGTGTTAAATTGACAATGATTTCAATCTTAGCAGGATCCACTAGTAAACCTTGTTTAGACACTATATGTCCCAACAATATTCCAAAAGGTGTCCCAAAATGCACTTCTTGATATTCAATGATACCTGACATTGCCTACATATTTCCAACATGAGTCTTAACACTTCTACATGGTATTTTAATAGACTATATACAGTCCAATCATCCAGATATACTTCTAAAAACTGATGTATGAATTCTTTAAAAGAAGCTATGACTACTCTTGAAAATATGGCTAGTGCATTCTTTATCCCAAATGGCATGACTGTGTACTGGTAGGATCCCCATTCTATAGAAAAAGTAGTCTTATACATGTCCTCTAAAGCTATCTTGATCTTATGGTAACCTGAGAATCCATCTGTAAATGAGTATGCTTCCTATCCTCCCACATTCTCTAATACCGCGTCTGTGAAAGGGGTAGGAAAAGGGTCATTTTCTCAAATCTACACAAATCCTTATCCCTCCTTGTTTCTTTTCTTGCACTACCATAGGACTTATCCATTCATATTCCTCTACTAGTTTTATGATACCAACTTCCAACATTCTGTCAATTTCAACATTCACTTTCTGCTTATATACTGGGTTCAGACTATAAGGTCTTTCCTTAGGTTTGAGATGTATCTTCATCTCTCCTAGCTCTCCTGCTATTCCTTTCATCTCTATAAAGGTCGTCGGGAAGAGGTCATTTTATTCATGCAGTAACTATGTTATTCTTTCTACTATTTGTTCATCCTAATAGTCTCCAATACTTGCCATTTTAGGATTTTCGGTTGTTCCAATGTTGACTTTATTCACCTTGATTGGTGTAGAAAATACTTTTGGCTCGAAAGATGGACCTTCCACTTTTTGTTCTCCTTCAATTTCTGTAATCCAAATGTTGCGTGGGTCATCTTCATCTAGTGCTTCCTCTTCAACATGATAGCATGACAATAATTATTTGACTGTCTTTCTATTCTGTTGTTGATATTTTGTCATGAGTTCAACCTATGGTTCATCAATAAATATTACACCTTTAATCTTCTTTAGTGTTGAATTAATGTTGGGGTTCACATGTTCAAATGAGAAAGTTACCACAAAGTTTTGTTGTAATTATGTCCATTCGGCAGTGCCTCTATGCATTTTTTGGTCTACATACCAATTCTTTGGGATTCCTTCTAATGTGTGGATGAAATGATGAGGCCATTCTTTTGATGGTGTCATTCTCCAATGTGTTATTCACTTCTCCAAGTTTTCTACTGGTGTTCCTTTCCCATCATACCTCTGCATTCTATTACTCCATTGTTGCATGCCAAATCAGATGCGCAATAATTGTTTACATTGGTACCATTCCTAAAGTATTTCTTTGTGTGCACCCAACCATCTTTCAGGTGTAGCCTTGAGTGCAATATCAAGGGCTAAGAGCCTCTGATTCTCTAATACTTCCTCTTCATATTTTTTCATAAATTTCTCTAGATCGTTTACCCCATGAAAACTCGGAGGTTCTCTTATATCTATACCAACCCATCTTACTGCGTGGTCTATTCTTGCACACCTTCTTGTGGAGACTTCATGTAATATTTGCTACTAATTCTCCAGACCTGTATCTGAGTCAGAATAACATGATGTGATGCTTCTCCAGCTAAGTACCCCATCTGCAGTTGGGTTGACATAATCTTCTTCTCACATGGTAGTTATGTACAACTGGTTTATTCTTCCAGATCTAAACAGATGGGTTCTACAAACCTTTCTCCTTGTGAAGGATCTAATGGTGCAATGACTCTGTATTCACCTCATTCAAATGTCATTTTCCTTTTCTTCAAGTTGATTATGGCCTGGTTTTCAAATTCCCAATCCAGTCCAAACAATGTTGGATATGGTGTTGTTACATCTACAATCTCTATTACTTCAAAGTTTTCCTTAGTGTGCACTCCATCCAAATCTACTGTCACACCTTTAAGCCTTCCAATTGGTAGAAATATGTGTTGATTTTCTAATTTTTGTTGGACATGTGAATAGTCTAATATGAGTTCTCCCATACTCTTCCATGTATTCTTAGGTAAAACATTTACCTCAGAGCCTAAGTCCAATATAATATCCCCCATATTGAAATCCCCAATGTTAGCATTGAGTCTGAATTCTTTGCTTATCCTCCTTCTTGTATAGAGATGATTGACTATTTTCTACTCTAATTTCAACTCTACCTTTGTGTTACATATTTCTAGTAGAATTTGCAAAACCCTAATAGATGATGGATCATTCAGTAGCTTAACAAAGGAATACATAAAAGTTCTTATGTTACTTACTTTCTCTATAACTTGTGCTTCACCAGTATGGTCCATTGATGAAGGAATCTTGTACATTGGTACATTCTAAGTATGTTGCGCAACTGATGTATATGCAACATTTTTCTTGACAAATTCATGTATGGCCTCCTTGAATGTCTCCTTTTCTTTCTGCACATCAAACCACTTCTGTGTTTTAGTATTTTTCTTCACCCACTGGTGTTGTGTTGGATCCTATCTTACTGCGTCAAGTCCTGTCTTGGCTCATCCTCATGTGACTATGTTGATATTTCTTCCATCATCCGTGGCTTTTGCAAAGATCCACTGAACATTCTAGTTGTTATGGTTCCTCTTTTCTTGAATCTTTCCCAAAAGTGTTGGGCATTCCTCTGTATCATGGTCTAATACAGGAGTGGGCATTCCCTTGCATAATGTCCTGGATGTTGGAAGTTGTGGCACACTACTAAACCTCTGCCTTTTCCAAATCCTCCTCTACCTCGTCCTCCACCTCTGTATCCAACTTGATCTCCTCATAGGGCACTGTACTGAGGTGCATGGTTATACTGTGGTTGTGTGTTGTTATATTGTGGTTGCAAAGTGTTATACTATTGATATGCATTATTGTATGGAGGTGGTACCTGGTTGAACTAAGGTGCAAACTACCCTGTCATCATTTATGTTTGCACCCTATATGTGTATGAAGTTATTTCACTCATCAGATCCATTGTCCTACAATATTTATCATCATGACCTACTGACTTGCAAAAATTTCAATATGAACTCTTGGGTACTGTCTGATACTTTTGCATCATTGGAAAATGATATGGATGATGTCCATGCATTTTAAAAATATCTCACCATGGTCCTCCTATTGGCAATGGGTTTAGTACTCTTGTTTCCATATATTGTGTGAAAGTTGGACATTCATTCTTATGGCGACCTTTTGTCTTGCATGTGTACACCAAACAAATTCTCTTTTCTCTTTTCCCTTATTCCAGTTAAGCCTAAAAGTTAGATTCTTCATATCCTCCTTCAACTCTTTTATTGTTGGATCTGTCTTTTGATACTGGTTCTATTCTAGTTGTAAAGATTCCTACAGAGACTTTTCCTGAGTTTGAAACTTTTGATGTATTGAGGGGTATTTCAAATGTGGTAACAATGAGTTCACAAATAAGTTCCTATGTTACATTTCAGTCATTACATACTTCAACTTACCCTTCAACCATTTGAAACTCTGATCAATCTCCCAAACAAACTCACCCGGTTTCTGCCTAATTTCAATCATCTCATTCATGTACTGATCTTTTGATCTAGGCTTCTAGAATTCATTGATCAATAGCTTCTTCACATATGCAATAGTCATTGTTACTCTTGGTGGACTATTTACAGCTACGTTCACGTACCAATCCAGTGCACGATCTCTTAGCGTGATAAATAACTACGCAAGTTTTCTATCCTCATATGTGATATGATTTTTTTCCCATATCTTCTCACAAATAAATAAATTCTTTTAAGGGTCCTCAGATGCCTCTCCCAAAAATTCTGGTAACCTAATCGTGGGATCATGTCCTGCCATCTTGAACTGTGTTGAACTACTACCTCCACGCAGTCTAGATATTTGATTGCTACTTCTTGAACTAGCTCCTCCAGTTGCTTCTCCTTGTTTGGATTTACTTCCTGTTGTCTTTCTTCCACTAAAATTAGGTTTTCTAAATGGTGGTGTTCTTTCTAGTGTACTAGTCACACATGGGGTTATGGGTTCCACACTAACACTGACCTGGAATGCAGTTCTACCTTATGTTTCTTCCCTTGGACCTCTTGTATTCCTTTCATAAGTTGCGTGAAGGATTTCCTCAATCTTCTCCACATCCTGAAGATCCTCTACCTCTTCCTCATCACTTTCCAAGCCATCTCTATCAGCTATGGCTCTCTTCTTATTATTCATCTTATATTGGTAGGGTGCTCCACTGTGCCTCTTTAAAACTCTTTCCATTACCTTCTTTATCTGATCTTCCTCCATCATGATTGGGTCCATGGATTCCTCCTTATTTCCCTTATCCATCTCTTCCTCCATTTCTCCAACTCTTGTCAGTGCTTCCCCCCTCCCCCCATGCATGGAAGTTTAGTTGTTTGATTCCATAGTCATCACATTGTTGTTATATAATAACATCTTGATTGAAGTATACAATGATATGATATACCTACCTCTAGGATCTTTTAGAAATTATTTCTCTGCTATGTTGTATAACTTCACGGTATCTACTGCAAATTCGATGATAAATCCTACAACAATACTGTATAACCAGAAATATACTACGTGCGTAAATTTATTGTTAACTTGTTGTAACTGCACGATCTCCACATGATTCCACTCGAGCTGTCTGATTTGATTTGTAGGGTGGTTGTGTTTTAACCTCAATAGCCACTCATGCAACACATGCGGGAAATCACAGAAAAATACCTCATGCAAGTTGCTAAACACATATTTATCCAGATATTTACATGATGTTATCTTAGGGTTTCTGTTATCCTTTTGCGCAAACCATATTTTGATCTCCGCCTTCGTTGGATTCCATGGTTTGAGCATTCCTTCATTCTCCACATGCTTCTTCTATGAATCCCATTCACTCAATCCTATGAAGTTCTAGTCGGAAATAAAACCATTTGTTGGTTATTAATATCTCTATCTACTTCTTGGGCTAACCCAGGTTCAAATCTAAATAGGTTTCCAACAAAACCCTTTAAAACTATCAGCCCTCCTGTTAAACGAGAAGGCAAGACAACACATAGAATGTACTATGTAGTCTCACCTGAGATAGTTCTATGGGTGACTACAATTCTCAGGTGCTTGCAGTATAGGAATGAGTGGGAACCTGGGATTATATTTGATCTTCTTTAGGCCTTGATCTGATAATTATCTCTATTATTCCTAAGATTCATTCATTTGTTAAGACTATACGTGCATTCTAATGGATCTAACTTAATCATTCATAATCTAACTACTGACAGAAGGTAAATATGCAATAAACAACAAACATAATGCAGGTCTTACCATGATTCACACCCTGCTGGGATACATCCACAAAGATATGGATTCTTAGGCTATTTTATTAGGTTTGTTGCAAAATATGGCATTGTGCGCACTCCATTTTTGCTCATACAATCATGAAAAGGGTTCAATAACCTCTTTGAGTCAGACTAGATCACACCAAGATCCTCAACCTGTGATCTAACCCTCAAGATCTAGCTACTTGACTCTTCTAAATCTCAACAATTTACAAAATCATATCAGAAATACAATAATCAAACTGAATCAGTGTTCCAGTTGATCCCAAGAGAACAACTTTGAACCCCCAACCTAGACCTCCTAGGTTCTTATTTATACTAATTTACAAGCTTCTTAGCTATTACAAGCTCTTACCAAAATCCTAACCCTAACATGGTTAGGTTTTCCTTCTTGCGTGCCTTACATGATTTCCTCCTTTGCAAGTGGCTTTCCCTCGCACGTGCTACTTTTCCTACCAATTATTCTCCTCCAAAATTGGGTTTTACCATCCAAAAATAGGTATTTCCTCAAAATAGACCTACACCCAACAACATGTATGGGGGTAGACTGAGTCTAAAGGAATTATCTCTCACCTTTTCCAATACCTCAAAAGGACCATACAATAGATCCTTGATATTCTTACAAGGACCCTATAGCCTTTCCTTATTCAGTTTTAACCATACTTTTTCTCCCACTCTAAATATTCTCTTTGTTCTGTGTTGATCGTGTCTAGCCTTATACTTTTCTTGTGACCTATTTAATGTCTCTTGTACTTGAAAATGGATTTTCCTAATCTTCTCAACAATGTTTTCTTATATTAATGCATCTCGTATGATGTCCTCCCTCACTCCTCCTTATTGTTCATATACAAAATCTAAGGGTGAAGGTGGAAAATAACCAAAGCAAGTTTCAAAAGGCGACTTACTAGTAGAAGTGTGGACTTCTCTGTTATGAGAGTTTTGTATATAGATCAAATTTTCGTCAAAGGTCTTCGAATGATTCTAATTGTAACCTTTTCAAAAGTTGCACTGAAGTCTTGTTGACTACTTCCTGTAAATTCTAACCTTGTACAATATCTACTGCAAACTGATATTCAGAAAAGAACAGAAAAGATACAATGGAAAATACACACATTACACAGAGATTTTTCACCTGGAAACCCAAACCGGGAAAACCAGCATATATTATATTCATACAATTGTGTTACATTATTTACAATACAATATACATATAGGAGCCAGCGGCATCCCGGTGACATCAAAATAACTTAATGACACGGATTGGTCAAAACCTAGTTCGCCAGCGGAAATGAAAACCAACCGGCGAAACCGTAATGTAGAAAACCACCTAATAAGCTGGTCACGGAAATATGTCGACTACGTAGTGAAAATATGTCGGTAAAAAAATTTGAGAGCTGCTATCTTGCCCCCACCTTGCGCCCGTGATTACTACCGTTACGAGTATAATACATACCCAACATTCCCACTTGTTGTTTTCTTTTGCACTTTGGTCCTGAGGTTACATAGTCAACCGGTCAAGGAAGCTTGATGCCCATGGATCTATACACATAAGAAGAACTTCGTTGCTGGGATTTTGTTAACGAATGCGCAACATTCTTCAAAGTGTCACGCACTTCATGGTGGCACTTTCTTTTCAATGTACTCGTAAAATGATATTGAACATCAATGTGCTTTGTCTTTGAATGATATGCAAGGTTCTTGTGAAGATTGCACTTTGATAGTCACACTCTGTCTTTACAGCTTCTTGTACCAACTTGATACTTTGAACACAATCTTTGTAACCATCTTGCTTCCCTACTTGCAGCGTTAGTGCGCCATGTATTGATTCTATAGTCCCGAAAGTTATGCCGCTACGTTGTCTTTTGCTCATCAACTTATTGCTCCTCCAAACAAATTAAAAACATACCCACTTGTGAAAGTCTCCCTCTGATCAAATCTCAGTAATCTGCATCCACAAGAAACCATGTATATCAGCTACTCTGTCAGAAATCACGAGGGTCTTCCTTAGTAGCACAATCCATAGCTAAGGAGTGCCGCATAAATGCACGAAAACTCGCTTTCTTTGTTGTCAATGCTCATACGGTTTTGACGTATACTGCACGCTCAAAACTCCCACACTTGCATATGCAATGTCAGGTCTGATCTGGACCATTTAAGCCCATCAAGTAGCGTACGCACTTCGCGTATGGAACGCGAGACATGTCCTCCTCTTCTTCATGTGTCTTGGGACAGCGGTTCACCGGAATAACTTTACAACAACGGGAATAGGAACCTTAACGGTTTACATTCCTGCATATTAAGCTACCTACTGATATTGTCTCGACATATTTCTCCGATTTAACCGAGTTTCCTCCCTTTTAGATCTCTTTTAATTTCCATGCCCAAAATGAAATTTGAAGCACCAAAGTCCTTCATGTCATTGGGGACCGGCTGAGTTTTCACGTCCTAGATAATATCCTTGTTGTTTCCTATCGACAGCATGTCATCCACGCCTAGACCAAAATAAATCAAATGATCACAATTAATTTAGAATACCTACCCGGTGATCCTCTTTGCTTCTTATTGAAGCTAAGTCCAGTATATAAGTATAGTTTTTGATGCCGCATCCTTAATTGATTGTTTTAAACCATCACGGGGACTTTTCGGTACGTACCATCTCTTCTTTCCTTTCCGCGGCCTTAATATACGGATTTGGCTGTAAAGATTTCTTCTTCCGGATCCCCATGCGGGGAATGATGTCTTCACATCCATCTTTCTATTTCAAAATCAAATGCATGGAAATAGCGGATAACAGAGAAGTCTTATTAGAGAGGTTAACTTGGCAATAGAAAAAATCTCACCAAAATCAATTCCCTCAACACGGGAATAACCCTTTGCTACTAATCGAGCTGTATTTTCTCCACTTTCCTTTTGCACTTCAACTTCTTTTTAAATACCATTTGTTGCCAATGGTATTTCTTCCAGTTGGCAGCTCCACTAGATCCAAAGCCTCATTTCTTATCAAGATGCCATTTCTTCTTCCAGCGGCCCTTTTCTGAATGTTTACACATCCTGAATCCGCGCCTCCACTGGCCGGTTCTGGGATCATCATCGATAATAGACAAAGAAAATTTGGAGGCATCGGTGGACTATACCTTTACGGTAGCCTTCTTTATCTCAATCTGATCTCCCTCAATCTTGGAGTATGAGGATCTTCTTCGCCGATTCATGAGTTCTTCATAAGAGTGCGCTTCATCATCCTTCTAAATCCGACTCTAATATTTCGGTTCCTTCCCTTGCGCAGGTAGGACTTTCTGTTTAACCGCATCCTTCATTTCTCTAAATACACATCACCGGTATACACTACCTTCTTGGTTTCTAGGTTATAAAGATTCCATACCCTTTGAGACCATCTTTATATCCAAATAAAAGATACATTTTTGACCTAACCCATCTAGCTTACTCCTATTTTCCTTTGGAACATGAACCTTGTAAAGTAGCGACCAAATACCTTAGAATGTGTGAGAGAGGGTTCCTTACCAGGTCCATACCTCTTGTGGAGTCTTGTCACCCAATCGTGGGGTGATGCGGTGACCAGGTAACATCTGTACCCACTGCCTCTGACTAGAATTCTTGCCCTATCCCAACACCACCTGGCATGCACCTTGATTTTCCATCAATGTCCTATTCATCCTTTCAACTCCATTATAGCGAGGTGTATGTAGAAATTACGCCTTGCTATACCGCACTTCTTGAGGAGATTCTTCAAATTCATTCAGTAGAACTCTCCACTGTTATCGTCACTGCTTACCTTAATTTTGTTTCTCAAATGCGATTCTCAACAAGAGCCTTAAAGCCTTTAAATGCGTAGGGCTTGGATATTTCTTCACGAGGAAATATATCCAAGTTTTCCTCGAAGTCATCATAAATGAGACATAGTACATAGATTTTCCCAATGATGGAGATGACACCGAGGGTCCAAAAACATCACTGTAGACTAGATGTAAAATTCATACGCCCTCGTTGCGTGATCTTACCGATTACACTTCCATATTTGCAATGTTCACATAAATCAAATACATAGAGCAATTAGATATACCTTCAACCTTACCTTTACTGTGTAGTAGTCGAGACCCTTCTCCAGGTATGCCCAGGTCTTTGATGCCACAACACTTAGCCTTTTCTTTAAGAGGCAGGAGTACTTTTTCTTCTTCAACTTCAATATCGGGAACAATGGAATATTACACCCGGTACTAATAGTGCTTCCTAGCAGCTTATCTGAGTTCCAAGCCCAGAACTCCCCTCATCAACCCTGCTTGGTCCGCACTCAAACCATCCACGCAAGGTTCCCTTTTTTCAAAATTGTTCTTACCCGGCATCTTCAGTTTGCGCAATCAATTTTTTTGGCCAATCCTGGAATGTGTAGAACATTAGGCGGTGTTCTAATCCTTCCATCTATGAGTCTCAACGGTACTTCAACGTCCTATGATTACGGTTGTCGAATCATTGCAAAGAAAACATTACCTCCATCATACTTTTCATATTGACATAACCACTCGTAGGGAGGTCTTATGAAAGGATGCGCACAGTCCGATCAACCGTACCTCATGATGCGCATGTGTGCCAGAAGAGACCAGTACGCATCCCCTCCCTTCTTCCTTGGAGGTATTTTCTTCCTTAGAAGAAGATTGAATCCTTCTTTTTTCTCAACTTTGGATCTACAACGCTTCTTGTGAATTGCCCTTCTTTCCACACCTCCATACCCTTACAAACTTTCCGATTTAGATCTACCCTTAGACTTAGATCTCCCACTTGAGAAATTAAGATCTATTCCTTTCACAGGGCGCCCTCTTGCAAAATAATGCATACTTGTGTTATGTGTCCTTCCATATTCTTTAGTCTCATCTCCTCAGATAACAAAGGATGAGACCACTTCTTCAAACTTCAAAGATTTGTATTACTACCTATGGCCACAACAGGACTATCGAGTGCGGTAAAGAACAAAACAAACTGACACATTTATCTTCATGCGAGAGGAATTTTAATATCAGCGGATACTAAGCCCGTGCCCCGCGGTATTGAAGCGTTCAAATGCTCACCACGCCGCAGTCTCCATCTCTCATCCTCGAGTTATCTGACTTCTTTATCGAGAATAGTTTATTTACTAGGGACTTCAGAGGCGATACAACTTCCCCAACTTTTTCCCCATAAATCTTTGGTTGTAGCTGCCTCTGACACATTCAATATCTTTGAATCGGAGAGGCACGGTCGAATTGTGCTCTTTGCCTTCCGATCCATCTTTTCAGTCATCGCGAAGTTCCGCAATAGGTGTACGGATCTACCACGATCAGCGATCTCTCTCCCCGCAAAGATCTTCCATCTTGAGCTTCCACAACTCAAAGCTTTTCCCATTAAACTTCGATCTCCATCTTCAAATTGCCTGCCATTTCTTTTCAAGTGAAAACAATACCAGCGGATCTCCCCTCGCAGCAACAAGGCTTATCGCAGTCCAGGAGCCAAACCAGCAGCGACAAAGGCGTCCCCACGAAACTCCAACCAGCTCGATACCATGTTAATATTTTCCATTACACCAAAACCCTTAGGTGATTAGTAAACTCAAATCTTGACATCACCTTGGGTGGGTGGACGTCCCATGTTTCCGACATGGCGGTTAGTCCATGAGAGGTCCGGTGGTTAGTCCAACACCCCTAGTTCATGAGAGATGCGACGGTTAGTCCAACACCCTCAGAGCGTAACTTTCGAGGGGTGAACTGGGCCAAGGCTCACGATACCAAATGTAAATTCTAGCCTTGTACAATATCACGCAAGCGATATTGAGGAGAAAAGAGCGAAAAGATACAATGGCAAATACAAACATTACGGAGATTAGAAAAGAACAGAAAAGATACAATGGCAAATACAAACATTACACGGAGATTTTTCACCTGGAAACCCAAACCGGGAAAACCAGCATATATTATATTCATACAATTGTGTTACATTGTTTACAATACAATATACATATAGGAGCCAGCGGCATCCAAAACCCTAGCCCAATGACCTGGATTAGTCCAAAACCCTAATTCCTTAACCGAAAATAGAAAACCATCGGCAAAAACCATGTGCCGAAAACCACCTAATATCATGTGGTCCCGAAAATATGTCATCCCAGAAATATGTCGGCCCGAAATCGGCGAAAATAT